>JAHWFP010195965.1:13188-26053 GCA_023313725.1 Lithobius niger | reverse complement strand
AATGGGGGAGGGCCCGACCATAAATTTTGCCTATGGGCCCAGAGACAATTTGTTACGCCACTGCACAAATAGTCTGGGAACTGTGCTACCTTAAACAAAACAATTTGAGGGAATCTTGGTGACAACAGCTAGAAAATTCGACCCTGTTCCCTGGGGATGAGAGGGTCTTCTCTTTTCACATTTTTTCCTTTCAGTTTTATGCATGGTGTAAGAGGATGACACTTTTTAAATATTGGTATTAACGTTGCGGTTCACAGCGTGTAAACAATTTTAAAAGTAAAGTTCAACTCACTCAACTGGGAATGAATTTTCAATCTTATCCGCGGATGTTCATCAGGCCAAAAATGTTTTCTTATCACACAGCTGATTTGAAACGTAAGCTATCGACAGCAACGGTTACTGTCACATACTTTGAGTTGATGATTCTCTCACATGATACTACATTGTTTGGTACTTATTTGCAATCGTGGAGTGGTACAATTGCGTGCCGTTTGTTGCTAAGTGCTCCAAGGTCAAGTAATGCCCAAAAACCTTGTGCATTCTTGTATGCTTGAGGCATTTTTAGGAACGCCCATCGTTTTCGGGGTTTTACTTAATGCCATTTGGCAATACCGCAGCCGGATATATAACAACAATGATTAGACAATGCCTTACCTGGCATAACATACGATGTCAAGTGTCTAGCTATGCCCCGGTCAGCTACCTCGGACTCTGCTACCTCACTTAGCCATGAACCTTTAAAACCGTTGATCACAGAAGGCTTCCTCTCAGCAGGCCTCGAGGTTCTACATTCCCTGTGGATGCACTTTCAGATTGCGGGCCTTTGTAGAGTACGCAGCAGGCTGTATTTCAGCTAGCTTTGCATCGGTATGTTTGGTGTTTGATGTGATTGCTAGACGCCCCAAAAGAAAACACATGCCGCACAAAGCCTGAAAAGTTCGATGTTGATAGTATAGCTTTGGCTCCAAAGTGCTTTGAACGAATAGGCTATACAAAGGTAAAAAAAAAAGTAGGTAGAAAACTTGTAATTACATTTGTGTTGATAAAACACATATTAAAGCGGGTTCTGCCTTTGAAGCTGCTATTCCGTTCGTAGGAGTTAGCTGGCTCCTGGTGCTACATGTCGCTACCTTACCAAAATAATTGAAGCATCGGCATCGTTCTTCGCGTACAACCGCTTAAGACACGGCTAAGGATTTTTACATTTATACACTCCCATTGCCTACACATTTCCACGGATGCTGGCGCACCCTTATGACATTATCTAATAATTCCCTTGATTGTGTCTTTACCCATTACATAACTTACCTAATTCATGAGTCCATTGTTGCAACATGCGAACAAAGGAGGCCATCACATTTCCACCATTCAGTGATGCTGCAACTGCAATGTAACGCTTGTCAAAATACGGAAAGTACTGGATGGCGGCATGCTTATCGGCTGGAGGTGGAGTGAAGTCTTCTGTCATAAGTATAGCCAGCTGAGCCGATGTGCTGATATTTAAAACTATAAGGAAAAAAGGAAGCAATTAACAAAAACATGGCAATTTTTTTCGACGAACACATAATGGAAAATACTCGTGTTCATCGTCATCTGGCCTTTTTAAGCTGTTAGTTCTTGTTTACCTACATCATCATCATCACAACTGCTGTCGTCTGCTTCCAGATTTGAAAACACCGTGTTTTGCCAACGATGTGCGAACTGTGTGGTTAGCTTGTCGTGAACATGGGGTTTTTAAATCTGGAAGCAGACAACAGCAGTTGTGATGATGATGTAGGTAAAGGAAACTAAGAGCTTAAAAAGGCTGGAAGAAGATGAACGTGAATATTTTCCATTATCTGTTCGTCGAAAATTTGCCAAACTCGGTGTTTGTGGAGTATTTGAACATACAGAGTACTTAATTCCAACATAATGTTTCATTTACTGTCTACCAAGTACAAAATTGTTGCTAGGCAATAGAATTAGTGCAAGGACGCTATAAAACACCGGGACAGAGAGGAAGAGTGATGAGGAGGAGGAGGAAGTGAAGGGGAAGACTCCTCCCCCCACCCAATGTCGCAAAAATGTGCATAGTTAGCAATAATGGAATAGAAATTATTGAATAGAAATTATAGAAATTAAATAGAATATTAAATATTAAATAGAATATTGAATAGAAATAGAAATTATTGAATAGAAATGGAGTAGAAATAATGGGCCTTATGATCGACAAGGCGCTGCTGAAGACCCTCGGTTTTCCTCCCGTCAACATTTACAAAATCACGTTTTGGAAGCATATGGTTTTGGAAGCAACTGGTTTTGGTAGCAGACGGTTTTAGTAGCACGGCATTTTACGACTTGGTGGTGATCATTAAGTACTGGAGAAGAAACCCAGTTTGGTAAGGATCGTAACAAGATGTTGATGAACTGTACAAGTTGTAAAAATTGTTTCCAACGAAGGCGCCATTTTTTGTTGTTTTTCTGCAGCAGCATTGACCCTTGACCCTTACCCGTTCTTGTTGCAACGATGACTTGAAGTCGTTTAATTGTGGTGAAACAAAATGAACTGTGTTTTTCTTTGAGCATCAAGATCCTAAGTGTTTTGCCGAAAGTGAGACGATTGTCCCCTCGAGCGTCAGTGAAGCATCTATGTGTATCCTTTGGCTGTAACCTTTTCCTAATTTTAAGTTTTGTTTAAAAAGGAATTAACTCTTGTGTGGGTGGAAGTTTTCAGGAAATTAGGCAGAACCTAACCTAACTTAATTGATGAAATGCAGTTTCATTATGGTAAGTGTTTAACTGAAATGGTATTTTTTTGGTATTGATTAGAAGTGAGGGCATAACTTAATTATTTGTTGTTGCTGTTTTTAAGGTGTAGTATGTTAAGAATGCACTTCTTGAACGTTTTATGATGTGCTAACCCGGTTTTTGATTTACGACGGGGTATTTGCTTTAATGTTTGCCTATTTTCAGATTACAGCAAATGTGTTACTGTTTCACGTAGTGGTTGGGAGTGAGTTTCGTTTACTGTAGAGTCACGTGAAGTGTATAGAAATACAAATGTGTTATGGTGCTTCAATTGATTGCACAACGTCTGACCCATTTCTTTGTCGTGATTTTTTGGGATAAGGGTTGTGAAAGGACATGGCTTGTCCAAGATGGGATAAGAAGAGGGAATGACCACCACGAAGCAACGGTGATTAGGTTAGATAGTGAAGCCTCCTCTTCCTACATACATAATGTACGGAATTTAACTAATTTAGATAAGTGTAAGCGGGTAAAACTCGAGCTGGCAACCTCATGGGCATCCACAGTTGGATATGCAATTGGCCCAATTCGTATCGTAGGTGTTGATGGACATGGCAGATGTTTTAGAAACGAATTGGCTTTTACATGATGTGATTTATGTCCCCGATGTGAGCACTAACTTAATTTCGTAGGTTTCGTAGATTGTTGAGGGCTGGCAATCACTGTGCCACGACGTGTAAAGGTAATTTACATCCATGGGGGATGGCACGCAAACTTTAAAATTATTTTTGTCCAGCGTCGTAATTTATTTGAGACATTTGCAGTGCAGCGAGATATACATAAGCCCTGTAATGAAATGGTAAAACGAAAATTTGTAAATAGGAAAACGTACGATTAATATCACTAATGTTTTAGAAAAAATGTTTTGTTATTAGCATATATGGGGTGACTCCAATACTCAATGCCATTTGGGTAAACATCCCGAAATATTACCTGAAATAAATGACTCCATACGTCGATCTTTAAGAGCAGTTACAGAAACCGGTAAAATTGAGAGCCTGACCCCGTATCTAAATATTTACAAGAATTAGAGTAACATGTTTCACTGGGTAGTTTGAATATGTTAGATGATTTAGGTGACAATTTTCGTGACACTCTCGTTGCCCCTCATCTGTCTTTGAATGAAGTTTTAGAGCAATCTGACAGTACTGAAATATCGTCCGGTGAGCTGGACTTTCAATATGTTGAATCGAGTTTCGAAAATTGTGTAGAATGTGGGATGTCATAGTTTTTCAAACACCCCCTTTAACCTTTAAACAGGCAATGTCTCCCCCTGAAATGGAAGAATGGAAAAAAGCAATGTCTGAGAAATTGAGAATGTTAGATCAATTCAGGGTTTGGGAAATTGGTCAGAGGCCGCTAGATTTGTTATTAGAATATATGGGGTGACTCCAATACTCAATGCCATTTGTGTAAACATCCCGAAATATTACCCGAAATAAACGACTCCATACGTCGATCTTTAAGAGCAGTTACAGAAACCGGTAAAATTGAGAGCCTGACCCCGTATCTAAATATTTACAAAAATTAGAGTAACATGTTTCACCGGGTAGTTTGAATATGTTAGATGATTTTGGTGACAATTTTCGTGACACTCTCGTTGCCCCTCATCTGTCTTTGAATGAAGTTTTAGAGCCGTCTGATAGTACTGAAATATCGTCTGGGAAGCTGGACTTTCAATATGTTGAATCGAGTTTCCAAAATTGTGTAGAATTTGGGATGTCATAGTTTTTCAAACACCCCCTTTAACCTTTAAACAGGCAATGTTAAGGCTGGCACTGAGGTGGTAGACTCTGCTGACCATGTCAGGTTGTCTGCCGTCATAAATGCAGTCTGGGATTGGTCAAATCTCTGGCAGTTACCGCTCTCATTGGAGAAGTGTTTCTCGTTTCATATTGGTTAGTCTGCAGCATTAGCCCCTTTCCTCCTTGATGGTAGGCCACTCGGTACGATGAGTGATGTAAAGGATCTGGGTGTATGGTTTACTTCAGACTTAAAATCATCAACACATTGTAAGAAAATCGCTACTCAGGCTTTCTGCCGTCTTCATATCGTCAATCGGTGTTTCTCGAAGGCTGACAATCTGATCAGGGTCTGGGCCTTTAAGGTCTATGTTAGACCACTCCTTGAGTATGCGAGCCCAGTTTGGTCCCCCTATCTTCTGGGCGATATTGATTTGCTTGAGTCAGTGCAAAGATACTTCACCAGGAGTCTGCCGGGCTTACGGAAACTACCCTTTGCAGAGAGGTTAATACGACTGGGCTTACCCACACTTGAACTGCGCCGTCTGCACGCAGACTTGTCACTGACCTATTCGATCATCCACAACTTATTACCCCTTGATTTCTCATTCTTTGAATGCCAAAGTTTTCAGGCGACTCGTGGTCACCCATTAAAGCTGAAGCTTCTCTCGTCCCGCCTCGATTGCAGAAGACACTTCTTTGCACTCCGTGTTGTGCCCTGTTGGAACTCGTTTCCAACTGAAGTGGTGACTTCGCCTTCTCTTCATTGTTTTCGTCGGTTAATTAGAGCTTGTGACCTATCTAAATTCCTTAAGAGGGTTTATTAGTGATACATCCTTTACCTGTAGTGCACCTGACTTCTATTTTTTCTTTAAATATCGAATTAAATCAGGGGCGGTTCAGGGAATCAGGGAATTTTGTTCACCTCTCCAGGCTAGTACTTGACGACTCCTAGAATGACTTGCACTATAATACTTGGAAACTGGGAGAGAAACCCAAAACTTTTATATAGATGGCCTTAAATATCGATGGTACAGATGATTTACTTCGGTTTTCGTTCATTATCACTTACTTCTTTTTAACGCAGTACCAAAAGTGTTCCAGTTACTCTAAACTAGCAAATTTCCGAATGCCTTTACTGGTATTCTTCCTCAGGCTTGGGCAATGAGACGCACACGCACCAACTGTCTTACTTCCACACTGTCTACCGAAGTCGCGTTCGGTGGGAAGTAGGACAGTTGGTGCGTGTGTGTCTCATTGCCCAAGCCTGACGAAGAATGCCAGTATAGGCATTCGAAAATTTGCTAGTTTGGAGTAACTGGAACACTTTTGGTACTGCGTTAAAAAGAAGTAAGTGATAGATGGCCTTAGTTATGAGGAGCTCCGTGTTCTTAAGTAGCAGCTTGTGCCACTATCTGTTACCTGAGTAATGAATTTAGTTCCTTTGCTTAAGTAATGACTGAAGTTGTCATCTATCACTGCTGTCTTAAAACCCCTACGTGAAAGATAAGAGATGCCTGGGTCTCAGGAATGGTCCAGTCCTGTAGCGAGTACACTTAAGTAACAATTATTGCAGATATAGGCAGTCCACTGTGCGTATCGAAAAGATGGATGAAACTTTGTGCCACGTATACCAGCATGCGTGCCGCTTTTTGCAGGGATCGAAGCAGTTTTCAATTTTCCTGTGTTAGCAACACTGCTGGCGACTGTACGAGGAAAAGCCAACTACCGGGCAGTGATCCACGTGACGTTGTTTCCTATAGCACTGACCTAAGAGGTCGCACGGGCCGAAGGATATGCTAGAACTTCTCAGGAAAATGAGGTGCATCTACCCAATGAGTTTCAGGTCGATTATAGTAGTGGTCGTGCTCCACGACTTAAAATACTATTTTCGTTTGCCCACGCAAGGTTATTTGCGTATAGCACCGACTTGAGAGGCCAGTGTCCAGACTTTTCGTTTCGAACTGCCGGAAGGAGCCATTTAAAAAAAATTAATTTCTTTTTTCAAACGTCAACAGACTAAAGTTCTGATTGCGCATACTGCATACTACAGTGAGTTTCTGGCAGTTCTGACTTGGGAGGATTTAGAATGGTTATTCCTGCAAGAAGTACAGCCTCCCCACAGTTTTGACTGTGCACACCAAAGTTTTATTCTTCGTGTATTTTAGCACGGAGTTTCCGGTGTAGTTCCGAGTGGCGAGTGTTTCAGGTGTCCTATCATTCCCGCTCAAAGCACAGCCCCGCAACCCCCCACCTGACAGTGCTGATTGTTTACTGCCAGATTTGCGCTTGATGTAAGACTCATTCCGATGGCCTGCATACGGGGGGAGGAACAGTCTGGGCATGGATGGATTGTCTGTGGACGAAAAGTCCTGTCTTTGAGAGGTCACACGGACCCAGGTATAGGCTATATAATGCTCCCAAGAGATGAGATGCATAGATACCAATTTTGAAGTTCTCAACTAACCCCACCAACACCATCCTTCTACGCGGGAGAATTTTCTCTTATTATTAGAGGTTAAAAGTCATTGTTGCCGGTAATAAACAATCCCACGATGTCTGTTTTTATTTTTGATTGGAGAATTATTTTCTGATTTTTTATTATTATTACACATACGATTGTTATGATTTTCTGATTCTATGACGAATTGTTAATTTTGTATTTTGATGGGTGTGGCTAGTGACCCATCTGAGTCTGAGCTCAGGAATAAACTGAACAAACAGACGCGGTCGCGTTTTGTTGGGGCATGCTAGCAACTGAACTATGGAGGCTCACAGCCACCCGTTTTCAAGTATGGTTGCACGATAAGCCGCAAGCACTACAAGTAATGGTCAAATTTAGTAACAGTGGCACGAACATTGTTCAAGACATTACTTACAGTTCAGGTACTACTTGCCCAAGCAATTTCTTGAGCACTGCTTATGTAGGAAGCTGTGGTACGGGCATTAAAGGCTGTGTTAATAGGTTTAATTTAGCGATATTATCATTACTCTAACGATACATCGGTATCGGATCGGTAGCATTATCAGTTCAATAATCGATCCCCAATTTATCTTTATTAATCACTTAACTCAAAACTCTTAATGCTTACAGCGTACATTTTGATCGTTAGTTTTAATTAAACAAACCATAAACCACTAGGGCACTTGTTGTTGAGAATTCAAGTACTGCGCAATCCAGATTGCTCCTTCACATAGTGGTCCTCATCAACAGCCAATCAGATTTAGTCAGGCTCCTCTCTTCAACCCGAGAGCTAGCCTTCCGTGGCCTCTGTGAAATTGCGCAACAGCTCCCAGAACCAGAAAAGTATTAGTGGTGTTGCTAAGCTCCATGATTTGAGCAAATCGTTCAGTTTGTGATACTAACCTGAAATTTGGCACAGATAAGCAGTTCTGTATGACAGAAGATACTGGGTATAGGACCAACTTGGAATCATGGTTTAATGGCTGCCATTGTGGAAAAATGGCACCCTTTTCTCAATTATCTCCTCAACAGTTCACTTTATCAAATTTTCCTATAGAACAAAAATGGAAGAGGACAAAATTTCCAACAAGAAAGGTCGTATTCATTTGCTTTGCAACTTTAAACCGTTTTCTTAGAAATGCATAATGATTAAAGTCAATGGTACTTATGTTCCTTTGTTACATAAAAATATGTAATAGCAAAAGGTATTGGTCCGATAAAGTCACTTGCCTTACCGATATTCCACTCTTTCACTGGGTGTGACAGTAATTCTTTGTTAGGAAAGGTAAACGTAAGCGTTGGATACTTGTAACATTTTTGAAGATTTGACGGAGGCTTTTCTTCAAGTCCACATGGAACACAAAATAACTCCAGAGGTGATGGCAACCATTGAAAGATTCGTTGTTTTGATGTATGACAAAACTAGGTGTATCCAGGATGTAACTGAGGCACGGAATCACCTGTTTGCTAAAAAGCAAAACCCCTGGATTCACTACCTCCCACAGGAGAAGCATTTTTGCAGCATCTAAAGCTAGCAGTGTATCAGGGAACTATTATACGGGGTTAGTGTTTGATTCAAACCGTTAAATTCCAAAACCCAACTCTTGGGGCTGGCAGCTTGAAGACGAAATCTATCAGCCTTTTTGACCAGTTCGCCCGTTTTGTCATGGCATGGCATGGCATGTAACGAACTTATTTCTTGCAAATGCAGATTTCCTGCAACAACAAATGCTCATGCGTAGGAGCAGTACTTTAATGTACTTTTTTATGCTTCTGTGATGGACCTTGTTTTATGAGTGACAATGATTGACAGTGAGTGACTGTGATTGATTTTTCCAAAAATTGAGGGGCTTTTAGCAGCTTCAGACATTTGTCAGTTGACAGTACTGACTGTAACGCCAGTATAAGTTTGTTAATACTTCTCGTACTCAAATAAATACAGATGCAAACCTATTTACCTTGCCATTTGGACTTATATGTCACACTGCCTGAGCGGGGAATCGAACCCAAGACCTTTGAAATCAATGGCCGAGGTCCTATCACTGAGCCAGAGCCATATTTTTTTTTAATAAACACAGATACAAACCTATTTATGTTGCCGTTTGGACGTATATATCAGATTGCCTGAGCGGATAGTCGAACCCATGACCATTGAAACCAATGGCCGAGGTCCTACCACTGAGCTAGAGCCATACTGATACTATTTATTTGACTTGTTGAGCCGTTGGCTTTCCGTTCTGTTTCTTTCCATACTTTTAATACTTTTTTTCCCTGTAATAGGAATAAACATAACAGCCATATTAAGGATTAAAGATGTGTTGACTGTTGATATGAAGATAAACATAGTTAATGAAGTGAGAGTAACAGGAAAAGGAGCACAAATGAATATTCTTATGTAACAAAAGAAAGTAAGTACCAATGACTTAGTTAAACGTAACAGTTAACGGCCAACAATATATTCATTACACATTTGTAAGAAAAACGGTTAAAGTTACAAAGAAAAAGAATAGGACCTTTATTGTTTGAAATATTGTCCTCTTCCATTTTTGTTCTAAAGGAAAATTTGATAAAGTGAACCATTGAGGAGATAATTGAGACGAACTGTTTTCGGGCGGCATTTTTCCAAGATGGCGGCTGATAAACCGTGATTCCAAGTTGGCCCTACATCCAGTATCTTTTGTCATACAAAACTGCATATCTGTGCCAAATTTCAGGTTAGTCTCACAAACTGAACAATTTATATGCTTGGCAACACCACTATATACCACAAGCATGCATTTGGCATCTGGTATTTTTATAAGAACGACCCTGTTGCTATCAGTTACTGACCACCCTGGACTCAGATTTTTCTTCAGCTTTAGCAGCACTAAGTTAAGTAGTTAGGACTTAGAATAGTTTTAGAAGTAGACCTTTTTCTTAAGTTTGAAGTTAAGACTTTTATTACGAAATAGAACTAAACTTAAAAGTCAAACAATTCTACGTAGGGAGGGTGAGTGCCAATTTTATGATCCCCTAAATAATATTCAGTAACCTGGTAATAATCAAGTATCCTTTACGTTTGCATGTCAGATCCAGTGAATTATTTTTGTTCTAAGCTGCTGGGATTTTGTCGAGCCTACGAATACACCTTTCTCGTAGAGGATATATTGTGCTAGATATCAAACTGCAGAGGTAAATCTAACCGATTTACAGCTGTAACCTCGCAAAATTAAGGTAGGAAACGAGTTAAGGAGCAATTTGAGCAGAAACATTAAACGGCAGAAACCAGCAAAAACACTTCTGACTGCCGCCAATCGTACTGATAGCAATCTTCATTACAACGTGAAGGGTCTAATCAAGGCTTGTCTTTGTAATTTTAGCTCATAAAAAACAAACACGTTGAAAGCAATCACAAAGCAAGAACAACTGCAGAAATATCTCAATCATGAGTACGAGTGTTTTTATACATTATTTTCCCTTACAGAATCGTTTATCAACAAATGAAACAACCTTCATTTAAAATAATTTAATAGTGCCTATGTCTTTTTACGAGTGCTGCAGGAATTAAGCTTCAAAAGATCTCCAGGTAAATTATTAATAATATTAGGAAAGTAATGATGACAATGACTTTACCATGTTCATTATTCCATTTAGGAATGTGGTACCTTACAAACTATAATCACGGACAATTTAGTTTATAAATATCTTTACACAGAAATCTTGGTTTAAAATAATATTCTTAATTACAATAAAATCATGCAGTTCAGTAAATTTTTAAATATCTAGAACTTTGTAATATTTTCTTGTTTTTAAGTGTTCATATATGTGGGAAGAAACCTTAAGGGGCAAATACATCCATTTTAACATGGATGCTTTACTTTTGGATCATTTACACAATAACTAAATACAAGAATTGTGGTAAAAATACGTTACGTACGTCCGATACAACAATTTAATTATTGCATCACCAAAACACGACATGGAGACCGCCATTGTTTTGCTGGAACGCCTAGAAATTAATGCTGACTGATGTCACTCTTCGATTTCGACTCGCAGCCGATTGAGAGAGCTCAAGCATCCGACGGCCTTATAGCTGGCCACTACAACTGTCGGCCAGCTAAGGCCGTCAGACGCTCGAGCCCTCACAGCCAATAGAGCTATCTCAATTGGCGGCGAATCGAAATCGAAAAGTGACATCTGTCGACATTAATTTCTGGGCGTTCCAGCAAAACAATGGCGGTCTCCGTGTCGTGTTTTGGTGATGCAATAATTAAATTGTTGTATCGGACGTACGTAATGTATTCTTACCGCAGTTCTTGTGTTTAGTTTTTGTGTAAGTGATCCAAAAGTAAAGCATGCATGTCAAAATGGATGTAATTGCCCTTTAATAACTCTATCTTTGGTACTTTGCAATCCATCAATTAGGAAATGTGAGGCAATTCCAAATATCTCAATAGTAATCAATATCTTACATGACTTTCGATCCACGCACACGGCAACATTTTTTAGTTGGTGCTGGACACATTTAGCAGATGGTGGAGCTTAGGCAAAATCTGTCTTAAATTAAGCATTAGAACGCCGATCAGTGCCGGATTAAAGGGGATGCTTTGGGTGCTGAACCACCGGACCACAGGTCATAAAATGGCCCCAAGGGTGCCTCACGGTCACAGGAAAAATCAAATAAGGTACTATTTTAAATAAAATAAAAAGTTTTTGCCTAACAAATTTGTGTTTTCTCCTTTTTTTTGCGGGACTAAGAGGATGGCACGAGAAAGCTTAAGCATCAGGCCTTTACGAGGCCCCTGACTTCGATATGATTTATTAAGAGTCCAATCTTCCTCAATGATTAAATGAAGGTATTTTGCATTGTGCTCTTATTTACCGCAATACAAGTAGAAGAACAATTTCCAGTTTAGTACGTATGTAAACGGATTTCTGATCCATTTGTTTCACGGGTGTGGGGTTTTAATTAAGTTTACTGTTTTGATCTCACTAATAAAATAATTTTTAATAAGCTAATCATTGATGAAATTGAATTACCATTGCAAATTCTTAATCTTATAGTAGTAATAATGATTAACACAGCTTGAGTAATAATTATCATCAGCAAATGAAAAAAAATGCAAGAATAAATAATTCTTTTACAATCTTTTCTATCAGTTAAATTATTTTTTAATGTCATGGATTTTGGTTACCTAAACCAGTTCGTTCACATTTTTTCAGTAAAATATCACGATCAACGGAGTCAAACGCTTTTTGAAGATTAATAAGTATCGTACCCACAAATTTACCTTGATCGAAGGCACTCGACACATTGTTCAGTTTTCAGAACATCCATTCTACTACATTTTTTAAAAAACCAAATAGTTTTTTTTAATAACATGTTTCTCAAGCAAACTGTGAATCTAATTATTGAAGTATTTTTCGGTGGCTTTATTAATTACAGAAAGCAGAGAAATTAGCCTGTAATCTAAACCGGATTCAACACCTTTTTTGAAGGTCGGTCTGGTAACCTGGACTAAGTTTTCACTTACAACATTCTTATTTATTATAAGCTTGCAGATAAAAACAGAAGAAATATTTACATTTTCTTTAGTATATTTGATTTGAAAACCTTGAAAAACTGATGAGTTACCATGTCTTCATTTGTATACAAAAACTGGTAAATGGCGAAGACAGTAATAATATGTCTTCATTTCCTTAATAGTATCAATAACAGCTCCTGAAACAACGTAGTTTCCACTATTTTACCCGGCTCCTGATTTTACTTACCATTTTCCGGGATACCCACCTTATGCAAGAACGAGAATATGCAATCAAGTACAAGAACGAGAATAGATATTATAATCTTAATCATTAAAAACTTACGGTCGGTATATATATATATATACCT
>JAHWFP010195965.1:864-13088 GCA_023313725.1 Lithobius niger | reverse complement strand
ATATATATATATGTACCTCTTCTCCTCTTGAAGTAGGAAGGCTAAAAATATGAGAAAGGTGTCAAAAGACTGGAAATTAATCCGGATTTCGCGTAGGCGAATTTTCGTAGTTCTAGGTAAATTTTTTCCCCTCGAAAAAAGCGAAAAAAACCCTTTGGACCATTGTTGAAACGAATTTTTCGAAGTTGATTGTTAGTTTCGGAATATCACCTCTTCCTGCTGTGTGGATGGTCCATAATAATTGTTTCGCCACGTAGGAGGCGCGTGGTCCAGTAGTGTTGTCGGTAGGATTATGGCTGGCAATGCTAACAGCCGTCATTCAACAATGAGGCACGTGCAGCTCGCTGATGGAACGACTGTTGGAGTTACATTTTGGATATTTCAAATACAAACTACCTATTTAGCCTTCAATTTAAATGAAAATACGTAAATCTACGAAAAGATTAACGCGAAATTAGGCATATTTAAACAAAATATATTGATAACAAAAAAGGGTATCAGAAATATTTAAACGTTTGCATTTGTAAACCATCGACATGCGATCAATAGTGTGCTATTAGCTGGTGCTCTACTCAGCAATAGTCCAGCCTAATTGTGGTAAACACGAATAGTTGCTAGGTACGATTTCGCCTTGTACGAAATCTTTTATATTAGTCAAAAATTATGGGCGACATGTGGTTTCAAAACATCACATGTAGCGGGGAAGGAGATGGCTTTTAAGTAAAAATTCTTTAAATTTGTGAAACATGGAAACCCATGTAAAGTCTGCAACATTTATTGGAATAAAAAAACCAAGAGCGGCACAAAGGAGTATGCAACATGCACGATACAATTACCAAGCATGTTTAGTTCAAGCATGCAAGCAACTCGCGTGCTACAGCGTTGAAACGGCCTTGCAGCGCCAATGGATAATGCTTCTTCAAGCCAAGGCCGACTGGGCTACAAATCCCGTGTCTCATCTCCCGGCTCAAGGCCAGTTCATACGTGTGCCAGAAAGACATTGCTTTTATCGAGGCTTTTATTGTCAGTGTTATTATGGCTAACAATCTGAACAAGAGGCGCGCATGTAGCTATTGGGTGGCCAGACCGTTGGAGTGTTGTATGGTTACCATATTGTTTATGAACTGAAGTTAAGAAAAACGCGTCCTACATTCTGATCATTTTCTTGATTGTTTTAGATGTGGAATGTCTGTCAGCAGCTTAAGAGCTGGAGCATGACAGCTCCTCGAGCGTATTCTTTAAGCTAAGGCCGACTAGGGTATAGAAATCGCGTGTCTTGCCTCCTGGCTCCTTGGCGGTTTAGGCGCATGGCAGAAGGGAGATGGATTTCTAAACGGCGAAGCCGTTTTTTGTTTATGAACTGAAGCCTTACTAAAAACGCGCACTGCACTCATTTGCTTGATCGTTTTAGATGTGGAATGTCTGTCAGCAATATAAGAGTTGCAGCATGAAAGCTCCTCGAGCGCAGCGAGACGACGCGGAATAAGCGAGCGAAGCGAGCGACTCCGCTAGTAATTATTAATAAGTATTACTCGTTTCACTAACAAAACCAAACACTGGGAGAGGCGATGGAAATTCAAAATGAATTAATGCTAATTATGAATGAGAAAATTTTTAGACATAAAATACCTCCAGACAAAAAAATTAGCAGTGACGATTAGACCGTGGGATTCTTTGTACATTCACAGGCCTATGAAACTTGTGATATCCACCCAAAACTAAAACTGGTATAAGAGAAGCCGCCAAGTTTCCAAAAATGCTTGGCCTTTGAAAGTAGTGATATCATTCAACCAGGGAAAGGGCGATAAGGTTAATCCTATTAGCCAAGTTAATTGCACCGAATAATACTTTGGACGTAAAATGAAAACTTGAAAATTGCTACCGCTAGTAGCAATCTTCTAGTTTTTTTTAACCTTCCAACTATTAGTAGGTGCGATTAACTTGGCTAATAGGATTAACCTTGGTGGCTTTTTCCTGGTTGAATGATATCAGTACTTTCAAAGGCCGACCCTTTTGGAAACTTGGTGGCTTCTCTTACACCAGTTTTGGTTTTGGGTGGATTTCACTAACAAGACCAAACATTGGGAGAGGCTATGACCAGGAAATTCAAAATAAATTAATGCTGCTTCGAAATTTGGCCCCCAAAAATGGTACGATGCAATGGTATGAGACTCATTGTAAGTCGCCCAACGAGTTCAGTCATTGACGTAGACATTGTGAACACATCTACGTAAACGGACACGCAAGTTACGAGTTAAACTAACCTTACCGTTCTACGACAGATTGCTTGACACGCTGGAACGCCTTACTCTTAAATAGTGAGATAGTAGTATAAAACAAATTAGATATTATGTAGTGACAACAAGTCTCTATATCTTGCTTGAAACACCAATTACAATGCCATGACAAAGCTTATTCACTAAACATAGCCACACTCAGTAAGGCCTAGAACCAACTCTGTGGCGTATGATTAAGCTAACACTGGACTCTTACGAAAAAACAAGTTGTATGATTGGGTGAGCGAAGTGAACAAAAATCGGCATTTGTTAGCCAGTGTGAGCAAAGATGTGATTGAAGAAACTCAGTTCATTGAAGATGAATATACACATGAGAGACGACACCAAGTATAATTAAATATTGCAAACGCTATGTACTTTCTTAAGAAACCAACCATTGGGAGGGAGTAGGAACGACGGGGAAACTTTAAAAAAAAATTGACTAGATTAACTTAAACTTAATGCATTTAATAATGCAAAATGCATGGCTCCAGCTAGTTTTATTTAAAAGTAATTGTTTCGCCTTCTTATTTGAGTTTGAGTGTAGTTACCAGGTTAGCAAAGTTATTGTTGAATAAACTGCGAGTGTCAGCGTTTCACTTATTCTGGAATTTCCTGTTAATTTGCTTACTAGGTCTTGCCTTACTGCCCAGTGGCGTGTACACCATAGAGTCAGGCTGGCAGGTGCCGGGGCCCCACCTGCTTTGGGGGCCCACCCATCAAATGCAAGCAAATGTAAAAGCAAAGTTTCAAAAGCATTGCTGAATATATTAGGTACGAAGTTTAACGTTTTGCAATATTTTAATGTAAATAAAAAAAAAACTCAACTTTAGGGGGATATCCCCCAAACCCTACTGCTCTGGCCTACACTATAATATAATCAATGCCCCTCCCCCTCCCATGCGCAGGTGCCCACCCTAGTCTGTACACGACAGTTACCACCAATAATTTCGTTAACACTGTTTTTTGTTGTCAATTACTTGTTGTCGTTTTTACAGTCAGTAATTTTTTTCTGATAATAACTTTGCTTGGCTCTTACAAAGTAATTATGCAGAATTATTAGCAGACCTGTAATCCTTTATGAGTTTTGGATTTCTATAATTTTCCTTTTGTTGGAAATAATCTGGTTCCAAAGGTTATTTGTGTAATGAATCAGCTTTAAAATATCATTAGTAATCCAAGGAGTTGTTGGGGTGTGTTTTTTCTTACGCACTTGTGCTCATGTCGATTGTTGCATGCAAAAGAACCTTGGTATTTCCAAGCAAAATTGTCCCTCTTCCTCCCGAATTAACCTCAGCAGTTGAAAAGGACGTTAATTCCACAATTTCCTTTTTTAAATAATAATAATAATACTAATAAGTGTCACTAACCAGCATCCTTTTCTGTCTCCATGGTCGAGTAGACAGAGCATTGCAAGTCACCAAGTGCAACTGTGATTTCAACTCCTTCAGGTATGGCATACCAAGCAGTAGCTAACTTGCCAACAACGTGTCCTATTGGCATAACTTCCGGGAGCAAGCTGACAGGAAAATCTTGGGCTTGTAAGCTAGTGTCAAAAACAATACATGGTTATAGTCAAGGCATGGATACCGACTACCGTACACGAAATACGTTGCCACATCAACAAAAATCAAGTACTAAGGTTAGGTAAGGCTTTATTACACACTAAAAGTTGATTCTATGACGTTACGTGGAGGGGTAATTTAGTACTATAAACGGTCCAAACTCGATTAATTTGTGGTTGTAAAGCAGATAAAACAGTCCAGTTGTCCCCCGGATGAAAAAAAAACACAATGCATACAAAAGACAGATTTAATTTTCGGAAAATGGTTGCTAAGCATGTTTTCCTTGGTCACAATAAAACACAAAACACTATAAAATACAGGGCCATAAAAAGTCTTAGGCTCAGTGGGCCGCCATGTTGATCCAACATGGAGGCCCACTGAGCCTAAGACCTGTTGCGGCCCTGTATTTTATAGTGTTTTATGTTTTATTCTGACCAAGGAAAACATGCTTATCAACCATTTTCCGAAAATTAAATCTTTCTCTTGTATGCATTGTGGTTTTTTTGCCATCCGGGGGACAACTGGACTGTTTTAACTATAAACGGTGTTGTTGTGTGGGCGGGAATTCTCCCCCAATCCCACCAAGCCAAGATATCAGTAAAAAAATAACTAAAGAATGTTAATATAATGAAACATTTACGTTAAAAAAACACAGAAATTTCTTTCTTCTTTTCTGATCTCTTGCTGCGAAGTTAATAATTTTTGGAAAAGTTTATTTTGGGAGGAGGGGGGGGGGCTTTTAGCCTTTGGAGTTAGGCACCCCCCTCCCATTACCCCTTTAAAACCACTCGCAGGTCTAGACGAAAACACCTCGTATACTGGTTAATTTTATTAACATACTGATGGGGCGGCAGGGGCAACATCATTCGGCTACACCTGCCCTATTAGTGCTGATTGGATATTTTTTAGGGAACTCAATCTGAACCGAATCATATGAAAATTCCTGATTATCATAAATATTATTGATAACTGGTGAAAATGACGGTCCTTCAAAACGTTCGAATTCGATCATTCAAATCTTTTTCGTCTTTGTCAGCTTCCTCCAGCATCACCTTCCATCATACGCAAAGGTCAAAGGAAGCGGTGAGTGAGAGGATGCGTAATTAACACGGACCAATTTGCAATTAAGCAACATTGTGCAGCTGACGCTTCTCGGCACACCTTTATTGGATAATGTTCCTACGTTAAATTGCCATATTGCACGAAACTGAGGCGGCTGCGTTGACGAAAAAGTGAACATTATGCCTGCCAACACGTTGGCTTTCCTGTACGACACAGTTTTGCAACTTTAGTTGAAATGTGTGTAAATGTTGCAAGCGCTTTTATTTTATTGGTTTTTTTCCCCCCACGTAGGGGATGAGACAGTTTTGGAATATTCACTCAAACTTAAGCAAATGTTGCAAACGGTATAAACGGTATACATGCGTATATACACGAAACAGAGAGAGGGTGTATGTCCTTTTATATTGGGCATTAAAGGGATATTCCTCCCAGGGCCATTTTTCTCGATCCTCCACATCAAGTATGGCCCCAAAGGTCTATTTACTTACCGTTAGTCAATCCCTTGGTAAAAAATCCGTTTTTAAATGTAACGTCTACGAGATTTTCTGTTGAATATTGGGGAACTTTATTTACGTTCTTCCAGAACGTGTATGATTCTTTGCGCGCTTACAATGGCCGTGAAGTTTTATCTGTGTGTGCGCAGTACTAATTTTAATCGTTTGCTAGTAATTACTATGAGATCAAAAATCTCAAAGACTAATGCAGTAAAAATTAAAATTAATTATTCCAATAGATCGCCGAAGCAAAATTATAAGACACTAGTCTAGAAAATTATAAATTGTGATTTTAAAATACAAGAATCATTCCGGTTTGTGACGACACAATTAATGCGTTCACGCTGGCTTGTCTATTAGGCGCAATTCCAACTGAGATAGTAGCTTCGTTTTTTGCTGCGAGGAACGATGCTACTGCCTCAGTTGACCTTGACTATGGTAAATGCGCGGATGCGATCGACGCGTAGCTGTCACAAGGCAGGCGGTATCTTGCTTTAAATCTATCAATTTCTCAGACTCGTGTGGGATGGGGGGTGGGGCTGTAAACCTTCCCCTCCCCTCCAACCAAAAAATCTACATCGGTCGGAAAAATGGGAAGTGGGCCGAAATTACGAATAAAGGTAGACGAATCTCAAAAAGGCCTCAAATCTTTCGGAAATAAATGGGGTTCTATTCGGAAATTTCAACCTCAATCAGAGCTCGCTATTTTTGCACTGCACGAAACAAGAAAGAGTGCAATACATGCAGCCAATACGGAAAGTCTACGAAGTGTAAAAAAAAAAAAACCGTGCTGAACGTTTCGAGTCAGCTTCGACTCATTTTCAACAGCAAAATTCAAAAATACTTAAATTTACACATGTTATAATTCATAAAAAGTCATGGCAAGTATATCCATTTCTACCAAAACGAACATGCTGTTAAGTCAGACAGAACCGAAATCGAATAACGTTAAAATTTCCAGTAAAATGATGGTACCTCGAACTATGCAATTTTAACTTTATTCGATTTTGGTTCTGTCCGGCTTTTGACTACATGTCCAAACCAGTTCTGCATGGTAGAAATTGATATTCGTATTTTCCCTGTCTTTTTACGACTTAGAAAATTCGTAAATTTAAGTGTTTTTATTTTTCTCTTTGGAAATAAGTCGGAGCTGGGCACGTTTTGCATTTTGTGCACTTTTAGGATGTCCATGTTGACTGCATGTCCAAGTCACGGAACCTGGGAAGTCGTTAATACAGAAAAGAAAAAGGAGTGGACCCAAAAGAGAATCCTGAGGAACACCAGAAGCAATAGAAGTCCAGTCGAAAAAAGTAGATCCCAATCGGACTCTCTGCTTATGGTTATTTAAATAAGAGAAGGGGATACTATGGAGAGAAAATCAGGAATAAACGCGGCTTTAAGTTTAGAAAGAAGTAAGGGGTTGGGAGCAGAGTCGAAAGCTTCGTCAAAGTTGAAATAAATGACATCACGGGGTTAACTATAAGTAAGATGTCCAACAGATTTAGAGACATGACCAGCCCCTGCGAATCATGTGTTCAGAATTATGAAGAGGACAAGTTGAATTTAACCATTTGGTCAGGTTCTGGTGTAAACATTTTTCAAACACCTTGGGAAAAATTGGAAAACACCTTGGAAAAAAACACCTTGAATGGGAATGACAATGTCATTTTTCCACGAATCTGGAAAAGTACCTTCAGAAATATTTACATTTAAAAGAAGAAATAATTGAGAGGGAATAGAAACAGAGGACGCACGGCTGTTGCAAAGAAATGGGTGGCGTAGGTCAGAACCAGGTTTTTAGGGCACTAAGTTGGGAATAGATGTCCACTGACGTTATGCTTAACCCTTTGAGAGCTGCGTTTTTTTTTTATATCTCCAAAAAAGTAGGGGTAACCTGGAAGGGGCTCGAACTAGCAAACTGAAGGAGCTGTTAAACGTGAGGAACACGCCTCTACCAACTCGGCCACGGCCGTCTCTAGAGTCGGCTTGTTAAGGGAACCTAGTATTGTTGTCATTCCTGCATTGTTGGCCATCTCACGCGTAGTAAGGACTCTGTTTTTAATACTTCAACCTGTGCTTGTGTTTGGCCCGAGATTTTCTCGGGTTTAGCACTCAAAGGGTTAAGTCAATAGAACTGGAATAGGGTCGTTTTGCTTAGGACTGATTTTGAAACTATTTCCGAATTTAACTTCTTTTTTCATTCTGTTTGCCGAAGATGGAAAACAGAATGAAGGAAGGGGATAAATTCCGAAGCAATTTCCAAATAAGTTTTAGGCAAAACGCTATTGGAGTCGCAAACACGCAGCCTCTAAAATTGAATATAGAGGCTGTTTGTTATTATCAGATCCAGATTTTCTTTGGGATTTTCTTGCTTTCGGAGAAGATGCTTAGGATTTATCTTCAAGGGTTGCTAGGAGTCGGATCAACCCGGTATTGATCCCAGACCCATTTCTTTTTATTGACTAGTGCTTTGACTTTATGGGTAAGCCAGGGGCAAAGAGATTTAACCTTTCTGCTGTGAGCAATAATAATGAGAAATTCCTTACCATCAGCGAAGAAGTCGTCTAAGGTAGACTATGCATCCTCGGCAATATACTTCCGTAAACTTAATAGTTCCAATCAATACATGAAATCATGCTGTTGATGAGGCTACATTCAGCGTTAGAATAGTTTGGTCTTGTAGATTTCGGAATAGGGTCTGATGGTATATGTTAACAGTGAAAGAAGTAGTAATATGATCACTCTTACCTAAAACCGGTGGCAAATGATCAACGCTAATAATGTTTTTTATTGTTTAATTAGTTTCTTTTGTGCCTTAAGAAAGCTGAAGCAATTTAATGCTCGTATGGCTGAACCAGCTCAATTTTGAACATTATCAGACTTTTTTGAGAAGAAGAAATATCTAATAAAGGGAGGAGTCAAACCGGGAAAACTTCGATCATTGTAGGGGCCGAAAGATTGTCCAGAATTGGCCAGAATAAGTTCCCATAGCTGCTGAAGGAGGGTGGTAGCCTCTCACGCTACACTGGCAAGTAGTCCTGGCGTGTTGTATTCAGACTTAGTATACTTTCAAGGAAGTTAGATTGCAGTTCAGGGCCACGTGTACGTTTACTTTCGCACCATTAAGTGGGGTTCCTATTTGTAGGAACCCCACTTAATGGTGCGAAAGTAAAAGTTGCCAAGACAGAAGTGGAGAATTAGTTGCAGACGTACTAGAATCAATGAAATTATGTATAAATTCAGCAGCTTCAAAGTCAGGCAGCCCCAGTGGCGTAACTAGTTTTGGAGGTTTGGGGGGGGGGGGGGGGGGGGGCAAAGGAGCTATTTGCCCCCTCTATAATATTTTGTAGGCTTATTCGGCAAGTTGGCCAAGTCACTTTTAGCATAGCTGAAAAAACCTTGACTATCTTGATAGGATATTTTATTTATAAAAAAAAAGTATCTAGTATGAAAAACTGAAGGATTTCCATTACTCATTTTTTTTATGCATATAATGATTTTATAAAAATATTTCCAATGACACTTTACAAGGACAGAATATGCTGGAAAATAGCAAAAATGCGTCAGCTTCCGGTGCTCTGCCCCAGACACCACTGGGGGACGCTCACAGCGCTCTCCCAGCCCCCTAGCTGTTGGTTTCTCCCTCCATTTCGGCTAAATGGCTAGTGTTGCCCCCTCCGTACAAAACCCTAGTTACGCCACTGGGCAGCCCAGAATCTTATACACATCTTATACAAATCTTATACATACCCTTAGTGACTGTCTTTTATAATTTAGATATCACAGAACAGACCCTCTCGTTGAGAGGCCGTGGCTGCACGAAACAATTGCTGACTTTAAAGCAACATACCGTCTGCCTTTATAAAAGCTACGCACCGATCGCATCCACGCATTTAGCACAGTCAAGGTCAACTGAGACAGTAGCTTCGTTCCTCGCAGCGAAAAACGCAGCTACTATCTCAGTTGGCATTGCGCCTAATAGACAAGCCAGCGTGAACGCATTAATTGTGTCGTCACAAACCGGAATGATTCTCACATTTTAAAATCACAATTTATAATTTTCTAGGCTAGTGTCTTATAATTTTTCTTCGGCGAACTATTGGAATAATTAATTTTAATTTTTACTGCATTACTCTTTTAGAATTTAGATCTCATAGTAATTGTAAACTAACGATTATAATTAGTTCTGCGCACGTACAGATAAAACTTCAAGGTTATTGTAGGCGCGCAAAGGATCATATTGAAGCGGGTCGTTCTTAAATATAGTTAACAATATTCAATAGAACATCTCCCAGACGCCACATTTTAAAACGGATCTTTAGCAAGGGAAAGACTAACGGTAAGTAAATAGACCTTTGGGGGGCCGTACTTGATGTGGAGGATCGAGAAAAATGGCGCTGGGAGGTACATCCCTTTAAAGGAGGAGCGGCCAATAATAAGTTTTGAAAAGGAAAATTTCTGTCAGGAACAGAGCTCTTGGAGTGAGTTCCAGTGAGGGCAATTAAGTCTGGGTCTTCAGACAAAAAATCAGGGGAACATCGGTGATTTTGCTGCAGATGGATTAAGCGTTGGTAAGTTAGTATGATTTTTGGTATTCTGTTTGAATGTCAGGTGACTGAAACCTCTCCTTTTAGTTGAGGAACAACAGACTTGCCAGAGGGTGTGATGGATTTATCGTCATCAGTAATTGATGAGAGAACGTCTCAGGAGACCGAATTAAGTAGCTGCTCCAACTCGTAGGGCTGTCCATCGGAGGTCACTGAAGTATTTAACGGTGGGGGTCAAATGATCTTCTAGACAGTCAGGGAGGACTGAGATCTTCAAGCTATAGATGCATTTGAAGTTGCAGCAAAAGACGCTGGAGCAGAGGAAAAAGATTTGGTACTGCATAGCAAGTTCGTACTGTTTGAAAAGCAGTGAGCGGTGTCAGACTTTGGACTAGTCACGACAGGTTTCAGTGTTGGATTCCGAATGGGGCTTGCGGCTCTTAAATTACTATTGAGGCTTGGTGGAGTTATAGGTGGAATTGTGGAAGGGTGGTGACTGGTGCTTGTATCTTGGATTCTTTGGATAGTAAGACAAGTGGAAGGGCGTTCAGCCGACGTTTCCCTTCAAAAGGCATGATCATGAAGTTTTTCTCCCAACAGTCTGGAGTTGAGTAGGATGGAAAAGTGATTTTCGGAGAAGGTGAGACAAGAAGAAACGTAAGTATCACATTTGGTGTGCAGCTGGGTTGGTAAGAATAATACTTATGACATTGTTGGAGATATGTACACGAGTAGTGGAGACATTACAGTATTAGCAATTTTCAAGTTTTCGTTAACTTTAGAAGTATTAGTCTGTGCGATTAACTTGGTTAATAGGATTAACCTTGGTGGGCTTTCCCTGGTTGAATGATATCACTATTTTCAAAGGCCGACCCTTTTTGGGACACTCTGTGGCTTCTCTTACACCAGTTTTGGCTTTGGGTGAATAAGTGCTGACGAAAATGTTCTTTTCGGTACTTCGTGCCATGCAAAACCAATCTCTTCTTTCGTCTAATTCATTCAATTCCAATCCGCATTGTAAGTCCCCAAGTTTAAGCAAGTTAGCGTAAATATACGCAGCGAAGCAGAAACAAATTTTTAAATAAACAAACTCGTTGATGCTTCCTCACCAGAATGTACTTCATTCAAAGCATTGTTACAGCCAGGTACTGCAAACCGATGCAGAGTAATGTAACTTGCAATTACAAACGATATTTCAACCTGATATTTCTCTAAGGCTATGGGAGGTGCGTAAATAGCAAAAAAGGGAAAAATAGCCAACTTTCCTTATCAGCCCTTAACATCACTCACTTAACTTTGTCATACTTCAGCATTCAGCCAAAGGCCCAGCACTCATTATTTTTAAGCCTTCATACCACTGCAGTCAGTTAAAAGTACAGTACATTCTTCCATGTTAACTTTCCTGTAGGGCTCAGTTTTGTAACATTAGTCCAAACGTACGTAAATGTTGCAAACACTTTTACTTTAATGTTTTTTTTTCCACGTGCGAGACGGTATCACTAAATTCACTCCAACGTATGAAATGTTGCAAAAGCTACATATGCGCAGGATGCTCGAAAATTGGAAGAGGGTATATATCCTTTTAAGTACAGTAGTCAGACTCAAGAGTCTAGGTTCAGGTGGACTTAAGTTGATAATGTTTGGATATCTCTTACCAACCACTTAAGCTTGAGTAATCACTAATTAAACAAATTTGGCTCAGTCATGACGATAAACTGGTTTCATTATTTAATGACCATAAACAGTTTCGTCATTTTAATGGCGGAAAGAGGTTTAGCTATTTTTAATTACCTACTTCGTTTATGCTGGTCGTTGGCTTTGCTTTCTACATGCAGGGTGTCCCAAAATTCCCAGTCCAGCCTTATAACTTTTTAATGGGTTGAGACAAACTACTGAAACTCTGGCAATGTATGATTGGTTAAAGGATCTACCCTATTGTGCAACAGGCATTATGCCTGCCCTCCTTGGGGGCGCCCCAGGGGCCTCAACTCTGAAATTTCCAATTGAATGAGGGCTAGAGGAATACCTTATTTGAAAGGTCTTCATTGGGCAAGTAAAGTGCCGCAAAGATTTCATCGATACGATGAGCCCATCCAAAATGGCAGCCGGTCAAACATTAGGAATCTCCTCTACATCCCTATGTCTTATTCAGGCCAAGGACGTGTCGTAAATGGACCTAGGTGGCAGCAAAATGCTTCGTTCAACATTGTTGGATTACACCCAAGTCTTTTGTGGTTTGAAGCCCAGAGTGTAGGGCTTATTGTGTCTCCCCCCCCCCCC
>JAHWFP010195963.1:17152-83840 GCA_023313725.1 Lithobius niger | reverse complement strand
CCTGATCAGGTAAAGACTTTCATTCATCGTTATTAGTTAGGCCTAGCTGAGCTGTGGTTTACGTAACGAAGAGAGGTGGGGAAAAATTAACGTCGTGGGATTCGAAAGCCATGATTTCATCACATTGCGCGGTAAACTAGCTGTAGCTATTTGGGTGCTATTGTATCGCCGAGTGCTTCGTGCACTTGTTTTTCCGTCAACGTACGGACAAGGTAGTGTGCAAACAGGTGTGGGCGTTTGCTGGTTAAATTTCGCTAATTCCTGTGTGTTTCTTTCTATAGAAATGTGGGCATGGAAAGCCGAAGATTGGTCAACCCGTTTTGTACATCGCAGCTAAATTGGATGCGAATTTGCTAGTGTTTAGGGCGTTTAGCCTTATTCGTCATCGATAATGTTTATTTACCAGCGAACCCTTCTCAGCTTGCTTATTCTGGTGTTTAACTTAACTGCCTAATTTCGTAAAGAATCCCTGTGAAGTGGTGTAACTATTGTAATAAACCAGCTCTTGCTGTTATTGGGAAAACTCAGTTTCCAGCGTGATATTTGAGTGGTTGTAGCGTATTTTCTAATTAATTTACTAGTTGCGCCTACCCCCTACATGAACCCGGGCATTCCCTCCAACACCCCCCCCCTAGACAGTCGTCCAACAGCCATAACCTTCCCTGATTCCTTATTACCAACCCCCCCCCTTTTATTCCCCGAAGGGGGTAGGACAGTAGTATACTGGACTTGTGGCGAGAAAGTTCCCAATGCCCTTCATTGTCTCTGTGAATTGGATGTGGAGTAGTCGTTATTGTGTTTGCTGGTGTCGGTCTCGTACTGTGCATCAGCGATGCGATCGGACAGGGCAGATAGAAGTGTCGTGCGAGTCGTATGGATTAGTTCTTGTGACTAAACGCAAGTAGCACAAAACCGTATGGTGTGAGATCCATTAAAACTGGACGGAGTATCACCATCCCGCTTCGACCGGGCGGGATGAAAGCATGGCTTAACTCGGCATTGATTGGTTTGTAGGTGTGTGCGGCATATGGGTCCTTTGTTTTAAGCTGGTTGGAGCCATAGGACTAGTGGCGATGCTTCGATGATGAATCGTTAGGTCCTGGGCTGGGATCTGCTATTCTGATGTAGACTTAAGCCATTGTACCGGTTGCGACGAAGACTTAGCCGATGAGCACTGTGGCCCCGACGTTCCAGGCTGGTCAAGCAGTTTCGACTGGTGACGACGCTTTGGTGGTGAGCGATGGATCCCCTTGCCTTGGTGAAAACGTAAGCTGTATTATCGATGATCCCCTAGTCTTCTTGTGAGGATGGATCTCTTCCCTTAGGAACGACGTTTCGTTTTAAGCCTGTCGAGCTGTTTGGACTTAGTGGCTTTGGTGGAGATCGGTACGCCTTTCTAAACCGGCTGTTGGACCGAATAAGCGAGACGAGCGGTGAGCATTCTCGTCTTCTGGCTACACTGTTCCGAACTGGTCGAGCTGTCAGGACTAGTTGGTTTTGGTTGTGGGTCTTGCCGGTGGACCCCACTCCTCAGTCAAACTAGACCGAATTGCGAGTCTGGTGATGAGTTGTGTAAGTCTTCGATGTTGGTCTCAATGTTCTAAACTAGGTAGGAGCTGTTTGGATTGGGTTGATCCATTGGACCGAGTAGCAAAGACTTGGTGGTGAGCACTAGTTCCCCTTGAGGGTGTGCTGTCTCTGAGCTGGTCGGGGCAGTTGGATTACACTTCGGTGGCGAGTGGGTATGCCATTCTGAACTGGAGTTGAACTGTTGGACTGGCAGCAAAGTCTTGGCGATGAGCAGCGTGACCCTATTGGCTGAAATGCCAGAGTCGTGTGTGTCTGGGCATTTCTGAGTTCAGGATGTGTTGGCTGTGGGCGAAATTGTCTGGTGATGTTCTGCTGAAAGAGTTTGATCCGGCTTAGCCCTACCATAAACTTACTCTGTCGGTCATCGGGCTGCGGGTGGGCAGGCAAAGGTAGCATGCTGAGCCATGTTCTGAGCTTTGTGTAAGAAGACGACCCTGACTCGTTGCCTTGTGCCTCTGTGTCTTGGATTAGGTGTGCCTTAACCCCTCTGTGTCTAAGGAACATTGATGTCAAGTGCGAGAATCGGGTGTGAAAGACTGCGAGCTCGGGGCCTGCCATTTATGTTACTCCGTCAGGTCTTTGATCGTCCCGTGATTCTTCGGAATCTCTCGGGCACACTGGCTATGTGGCGGGTAGGTTAGAGGTAGTATACTGGGCTTGTAGTGTATGAGTGAAGCCAGCCCGGGGCCTGCCAATTATGTTACTCCGTCAGGTCTTTGATTATCCCGTGATTCTTAGGAATCTCTCAGGCGCACTGGCTATACGGCGAATAGGTTACAGGTAGTATACTGGGCTTGGACTGTTTAAATGAAAGAGCGAACCCGGGGCCTGTCAATTATATTTTTCTATCAGATATTTGATCGTCCCGTGATACTTCGGAATCTCGCGGGCGCTCTGGCTATGTGGCGGGTAGGTTACAGGCAGTATACCAGGCTTGTTGCGAGAAAGAAATTCCTGATTCCCTTCGGTATTTCCATGACTTGGATGTGGAGTTGTTATTTGCGGTGTTGGTTTTGTACTGTGCATCGGTGACGCTATCAGGCAAGTGGCAATATCATACGAGTCATAGGGATTAGTTCACATGATTAAACCTGAGTGGTGCAAAACTGTGATCTCCGTCAAACCTGGACAGCGTATCACCATCCCGAGGAAGAGCATGGCATAACTCGGAATTGGTTAGCTTGTTGATATGGACGGCCTGTGGGTCCTTTGCTCAAAGCTGGTTGCAGCCGTTGAACTAGTAACGATACTTCGGTGATGAGTTGTGGGTCCTCGTCTTTGGGCTTGGATCTGCCATCCTGATCTGGAGTGGAGCTATTGGACCGGTGGCGAAAGACTTTTGAGCTCTGTGTTCCCGATGTTCTAGGCTGGTCGAGCTGTTTGGACTGGTGGCGATGCTTTGGTGGTGAGCAATAGTTCGTCCTTGCCTTCATGCCGGCAGATCCCCATTCTAAACCGGAGTCGACCCTTCGGACCGAGTTGCGACACTGGTGCAAATGTAAGCTGTCCCATCGACGATCCCCCAGTCTTCTTGTGAGGATTGATCCCTTGCCTTTAGGTACAACGTTTCGTTCTAAGCTTGTCGAGCTGTTTGGAATAATGGCTTTGGTGGCGATCACCTGCCTTTCGAAACCGGGTGTTGGACCAAGTAAGCAAGACGAGTGGTGGTCACTCTCGTCCTTTGGGCACTTTGTTCTGAACTGGTCGAGCTGTTTGGACTAGTAGCTTTGGTTGTGGGCCTTGCTTGCGGCCCCCACTCCACGTAAGTCAAACTGGACCGAATTGCGAGACTGGTGATGAGCTGTTTAAGTCCTCGATGTTGGGCCAATGTTCTAAACTAGGTTGGAGCTGTTAGGACTAGTGGGCTTTCTTGGTGAAGATTGGGACGTCTTTCTAAACTGAGTTTAGCTGTTGGACCGAGTAGCAAAGACTTGGTGGTCAGCACTCGTTCCCCTAGAGGGTGTGCTGTCTCTGAGCTGGTCGGAGTAGTTGGACTAGTGACGACGCTTCGATGGTGAGTGGTACGCCATTCTAAACCAGAGTTCAGCTATTGGACTGGTAGCAAAGACTTGCCGACAAGCAGCCTGGCCTCGCCTTCGGGCTTGGAAGGTTCTATGCTCTTTGAGCCATTTGGACTGGTGGCAACGCTTTGGCAGTAAGTTGTGGGTTCGTTCTGTGGCACATCTCCAGGTTACTGCCAGACATAGTGCCGATAGTGGCAGTTAGCCCTTTAAGCTCGGATAGGTAGTAGTAGCAGTCTCTTGGAACTGGTCGGAGTAGTTAGACTAGTGGCTTCGTTTCAGTGACGAGTGTGACGCCATTCGGAACTGGAGCTGAGCCATTGGACCTGCAGCAAAGACTGGTTGGAACTTGTTAAAGGGCAGTTGTTTCGAGCGTTGCCGATGCTAGACTAAAGTGGGTGTTTGACGAGACATTCATGGACTAGCTGTCTGACGATGTGGGTAGGTGTTGAAACATTGGTATGGTCGTGTTTTTCGTTGAGTTCAGTCAAGGTTGAATGGTTGGAAAAGTGTAGTGATCCACCCGAGGCCAGTCTTTCCATCTGATCTTGAAGGTTAGGCGATCGATGACTGTGGATCATGAGGTTGTGGTGGCGGGCCATGACCACAACTCCCTTAATTATTATGCAAGGGTGACTTAACCCTGCTGAAAATGAACTGCAGATATGAAATGAAACTACAGTTTAACTGCAGATTCGACGGCAACTGCAAAAAAACTTTTTTAAAAACTGCAGTTTAACTCATGAAACCGCAAAAGTTAAACTGCAGTTTATGTGAAATTCAACAAGCTAACTTGAAAACTACAAAATAACTGCAGTTCGACTGCTGGGATGGTTAGGTACAACTTCGATAACACAAAAATGGCAAAAAACTGGGGCTCGAAAACCAGCAGTGTGGGCAAGACATCATGAAACTCAGTGTGCCAATGTGGCTCACCCCCCCCCCCCCCCCACACAAACACAAACACACATTCAAGCCTATGCACGGTTCCATGTATTTTTTTTTTACTACGGATTTTTTTTTATAATTTTAATTGCACTGGTTTTTTAGCGTACTAGTCAGCATTTGGCCATGACAAAAATGTCGTTAATAAACAGGACAAAAAGCTAAACTCAATATTAGTGATCAATTAAATAGGGAATGGAAAAGATTTACGTTAATTTTAATTGTTAGTTACTGGATTCTTTGAACAAATTATTCAGCAAATTTTTTTTATAACAATATTGACTAACATATACAGTGTGGCTCCTTTAAAACAACTTTAAAATGTTCGTTTTGGGCATGGGACCACCACCTACAACGTTTTGTCCTTGTCGATAATATGGTAATATGATGACTACCGCATCACCACCTTTAAATTATTCTTTAAATTAAAGTGACTTCCCTTTTTAGTTATTTTGTTCGAAATGCCTGTTTTTCAGTGCTACACCCCCTTTTTGCCAATCTGATCTGACAGCGATATACTAATCGAGTACTGGGAGTCCGATAGCAAATATTTATTTTCGTTTTGTTTCTTCTAATAATTGGAATCTAAGCAAACTTTAGTTCAATTGATTTATGAATTACACGACACTGCTTACGAAAAATTTTCCGTTTTGTTAATTTGTTGATAATTTTTTTGCTTTTTTTTTCTATGTTGGAATTTACCTTGTCTCGCCACCTTCCTTTCTCTCCAGGAAGTGGTTGTAGAGAAGAGATTGTGCGTCATTGTTTAGACAATTTGGCCGGTATAGGTTTTTTGGGATGGAAGGAGGGACATAACGTAAAGTGTATCATTTGGGACTTGTAAAAGTAAGTTTTTTTTAGGGGGAGGAGGGGGGGGGGGGAAACGGCATAAAAATTATTAGTTTGCTCCTACAGAAAAAATTGTCTACCCACTGCCATTTGGAAATTATTTTTGGTTTTGCTAAATGACTTGCAGCCAACTAGCTATTGACTGGAAATTAGCTCCATTCCAAAGCTGTCGAAAAAACGTTAAAATCGTGTATTTGAACCTCAATTTTTGGCAAAATTATCGAAAATGTAGAAATGGGTGAAAAGTGTACATTAACAACAACTGGAAAAAAAACTGTAAAATAAAGGCAGTTACATTGCAGGTAATGTGAAGTTAAACACGATAACTCCAAAACTGCAAAATAACTGCAGTTTTCAGCAGGCTAACTCAAAAACTGCAAAATAACTACAGTTTTCAGCAGGCTAACCCTGAAACTGCAAAATAACGGCAGTTTACCAATATTGAAAGTGACGTTGTGTCACTTCTTAAATTATGAACAAATATTTATAGTACAAGGTAGGGTTGGTATAGTGTAGAACAATTAATGCTAAATGACTGTTTAAAGTCAAGCCAACAGTTGCACAACTTTAGCAGACATCCGTAATAAAAAAACTTGGAACGCTAGGTGATTGGCTAGGTATATAAGGCTGGATGACAACTATCATCATTGTAAGTGTCGTAAGATATATTAGGCAAGGCACATATGTTAAGAATAGAACTTGTAGAACCGCAACGTTCATAACTGTGCACGAACTTCCTAAATGCTAAGGTTAAGGTTTGAAGGAACTGAAATATATGTTATGAATTTTTTTTTTACTTCCACCTGCAATTATTGGAAAAAACTGAAGTTTAACTGCAGTTTAAACTGCAGTTTGACTACATAAGGGAACTGCAGTTTTTTGGGGTGGGCAATTTACTGCACTTTCACTGCACTTTTTTTTGCAGTTTTCCTGCAGTTCATTTTCAGCAGGGAAGAATGTGGCTAAGTCCAAAATATGGGACTTTGTACTAAGGAATGGACTTGGTCTCAACCATCCCTGAATCAAAAGAGACCTGCATACTATCCAAGCTCCGCAATGGTGAAGTTTGGCTTTTTTTACCCTTAAATTGGTAACGGTTAACTTCGCAATACTTGGACAATTTGGCTAAGAACAAGTCTTGCCAGACCCCACAATGAGTCGTAGCTTGGCTTTTTTTTGGCCCAAAATGGTGACGGTTAACATCGCAACACCCGGAGAATTTGGGTAAGTCCAGATAACGAAGTGGTGCCAGACCCCGCAATGAGGTAGAGTTTAGCTTTTTTTCTGACCTTTTTTTCATTATCCCATATGGTGAAGGTTAACATTGCAATACCCGGAGTATTTGGCTAAAGTCCCACCCAAAGAAAAGCCCACACTCCGCCGTCACCTAAGACTTGGCATTCGTTGCAGTTTCAGACTCGGGTTGAGTCCCTGAAGCCACGACGAATACCGGGTCCAGCTACAGTGAGGTTTGGGGCTTTTAGTCTTTTCCTGAAAAGTCAAATTCACAGTTAGGCAAAGGGAAAACCTAATTCTGGTCAAACGTTACAAGGTTTATTCGGTGTTGGCTGTACAAAGGTATACAAGTTTAATGAAAATTTTGCCTAAAAATCGAGATTCAGGCGATCTTGATGAAGCTGCCAACAAGTTCGTCCACCGTGTCTTCTTCTAGTGCTGTTCCTGTCTGTACTTCCTGTACACCTGGCATCTGCTGCTCCTTGTACTCTTTTCGTGGCGATGGCTGGTACCCAAGACGGCTTGAAGTCTTATGGGGCCTGTTGATGAGTTGGTTGGCCAGCGATCTTCGGTAAGTCAGCTGGGAGCATTTGCCAGCCTTTTTGAGGCCACAGACCGTTACCATGTTGAGCCTGGCATTGACGTGAATCTGGTTGAGTTTTTGAAAGAAGAGGTAGCGGTGCCATCTTATCAACCACCTGCCGACGTAGAACGAGGATATGAGGTGATTGGCCATGTCCACTCCATTCATACACTCCATGTAAGTCGTGGCTGCCGGTGGAGAAGTGACTAGGTGTTTCTGGCCCCCAATGAGTCTTCCGACGGTACATTTTCCGGCCAAGGGATCCACGTGGGTGCTGAGCAGAGGGATGGCCTTGGTGTCACACCATATGCTGAGCAGTAGCCGGCCGCTCTATATGCAGGATACTGTCGCCACGTTCGTGCTCCTTCTTGAATTTGCACAACTCCTCCATGAACTCGTTTTGCATTCCGGCAGCATTGGCGCGTAGGCTCCCGCATCCGAAGGTTCCTAGCTTGGCGTAGAGGACCTGAAACAGCAGTGCCGAAGTGAAGCGGTTGTCGCAGACGATGGTGTAACCCTAGTTGAGGTAGTGGCGCGTGGTGTAGATCGTTGTGTGGGCCATCTTGTTATTATCGAGTTCCTTGGCGGGATCTTGGGCGGGGTCAATGGCCATGTGCCGCCTTTTTCCAATGTGTTCCTCGTCGTTGAGGATGTAACCATCAAACGGGTCGCAGAGAGTGAAGTGTTCAAAGCCAACCTTGACGGGCTTCTTGGGCTGGTATACCTTGATCTTGGATCTTCCAGTTTATGCAGTCATGGACTCGTCTAAGCAGAGAACTGCTCCAGGGTTCCTGCACTTGCGGAATAGGGTTTATCATATAGGTGGAAAAAACATTTTTTGGGATGTGTAATTTCCAATAGTGCGGAAAGGTTGTCTTATAGGACAAGTAGTACATGTGAAAAATGTTATTGACATTGCTTAACATCTTCAGTTGCCGCCAGGGCTTTATATTTTTCAAAATTTACCAAAAAAAGGCTGATTATCTAGAAATTTTATTTTCTAATAGTGCGGGACAGTTGTGTCATGTGGCCTTTGGATTGCGTAAAAAAATTCATTGTTATCGGTTAATATCCTCTGTTGCCGCTGGGGCCTTTTATTTCTCACATTTTTATTTTTTTTTAATGGAAAAACACGATTTTTGAAAAAAGCATATAGTCAGTTTTTTAGGTGATTACACTTATATTTATTGCTCACAGAGGAAAAAGTTTTCTCGTGTAGGTCTTAGTGTGTGTGTCAATAAAATATATTGAATAATTAATATTTATGTTGTAATGTTGTACTCCTCTTCAGAGTTTAAATGGGCATTTTTCTTTGTGATGCAAGTCATCCATCTCTGTGTTTTTGCCCCACATATTGCAACTTAGGCCTCTATTACCAACTTGAAACACTTCTCCACAGCTTGGGTGTGGGAAGGAAACTTAGTCAATTCTAGTACTTCCTTGTTGATTATCATCTCTCTAAGAGTCTCGTATGAAATTCGGACTACGATTGGTGGTGCGGACAGGTGACACGTCTGCCAGTCAATAAGCTGCATTCGTACAGGTTACTTGAATTCGCAAATCTCATTCATCAAAGTTGTAGATCTTGTTTTTAGGATGCATAGCAATCCAAGTTTTTTCATGTGTGGGCGTTTATATTTTACCATTGCAAGCAGAATACTTTCTGGATGACCATAGAAGTCATTTTTGGTGATGACCAGAATGATAATAGCTTTTAGTTCACTGCAGAGGTGACAGGATTTGGTAATCAACTTAAACAAGTGTCGAGCACCTTCTGCACATGACGGATTAACTCTTATTGTGAACCACATTATGCAGTATACCTTTATAACGAATTCCACAATCTATCTCAAGTAGTTTAAATGGATCATTGTATTCAACGTAATATTGCTGGATTCAGTTTGCCCATCTGCCATGACATAGTTTTCCAGAATTTCTGCCGAGTAGATTCGGTGGGCATATTCCCGTTGATACTGCACCATAAATGTTGAGCAGTTACATTTGATATGTGTTTACAAGTGAAGGTGAAGTTACCTGAAATCGACAAGAAATGTTTACGCATAGATCAAAGCTATCTGCTGTACTGCGGTACAGTATCAAAGGGAATATGCCCACCAAGTCTAGCTGGGTGAAATCCTGGAAAACTCTGTCACGCCAGATGGTTGACCCCTGCAAACAAGTCCTGCAATATTACGTTGAATGGAGTGATCCATCTAACAACTTTAGAAAGATTGTTGAAATCATTATGAAGCTATACCGCAACGTTTAAAATGCCTAACATGCTTTACCTATCACACTATGAGCAAATCTGTCATGTGCGGAAGATGCCCGTTAACTGTTTAAGTCGATTAGCTTATCCTGTTATCTCTGCAGTGAACTAAAAGCTATTATCGATCCAGTCATTGCCAGAAATGGCTTCTTTAGTCATCCAGAAAGTATTCTGTTTGCAATGGTAAAAGATGAATGCCCACACGTGCAAAAACTTGGATTGCTACGCATCCTAAAAGCAGGATCGACAACTTTGCCTAATGAGATTCGCATATTCAAGGTACCAGTACTGAATTTCAATGCAAAGGACTATATTGAGTTTAATGATTGGTAGCCCGAATTTCAGACGAGACACTTCGAGCGATAATAATCACCGGGAAAGTACTAGACGTGAAAAAGTTTCCTTACCACACCCAAGTTATGGAGAGGTGTGCCAAGTTTGTATCAGAGCTTCAGATGTAGTATGTGGTGCAAAAAACAGAGACGGATTCATTTCATTTAAGACTTGCATCACGAAGAAAAATGCCCACTTTCAACTCCAAACAGGAGTACAAAGTTACGACATAAATGTAATTAAATAATATATTTTCGTTGGCACACATGCTAAGACCTACACGAGAAAACTCTTTCCCTCTGTTAGCAATAAATATAAATGTAATCACCTAATAAACTGAATCTATGCTTTTTCCAAAATTCGTGTTTTTACATTTTTTAAATGAAGATGTGAGAACTAAAAGGCCCCAGCGGCAACTGAAGATATTAACAGGGGTCACATGAGACAACAATCCCGCAAGAAGTGGGAATTTACGATATGAGGACCCCCACCCCTCCACCCCGTGATGTCACTTCCGGTCACATGACGTCATCCAAGATGGCAGCGCCCATGAAAACCAGAAATCCTAAATGAAGGCCCCTTTCGTCAATCTGGACGAGGGTGGGAAAGTGCTTTTTGCTGACTTTTTGAGTCATTTTGCTACTTCCCTGACGTCATCCAAGATGGTGGCACCTGTGCGAATCGGAAGTGACGCCATCCGAGATGGCGGCACCCGTGTGAATCGGAAGTGACGTCATTCAAAATGGTGGCGCCCATGAAAGTGCAGCCATTTTCCAAGATGGTGGCCCCCAATTTTTTTAATTTCGTCGATCTGGAGGAGGGTGGGAAAGTGCCTTTTAAAAAAACTTTTTTACATACTGGAAGTGCGGCCATAGCCTAGATGGGTCGAGGTCAAAGTGGGTCGAGGTCACCCAGTACCTTTTGATACCAAAATTTGTCCTTTTGCTACCTCGGCGTCCTTTTGCTACCAAAAAATGTCCTTTTGCTAAACGAGTCCTTTTGTCAACTAAATGCGTCGGAGCGTGAAGATCACGTGACGTCATCCGAGTCGTAGTACTAATGCTTCGTGAGCATTCGCATTGTAAGAACTCTCGAAAGCTTTCAGAGTGTGAAAATGACTAATTTGCAACAATTTGGAGGTCCCAAAATTGGGAGGTGGCTCTTTGAGCTTTGAGCTTCAAAGCTTTAAAATGACGAATTAGCAATATTTTGGGGATCTTCAAATGCTTTTTGAGCTTTTGCATTGTGAGAACTCTCGAATTATCAACATTACGAGGGTCTCAAAATTGGATGCCTTTTCCCACACCACCCAGGAGGTAAAGCATATGGCACGGTTTTTCTAACGTGGTTTCCCCAGTAGGCCTAATCCACGTGGCTCGGAGATTATCATAATCTGGTCCCACGAGCTCATCTTTTTTCCAGTCTAATTTTTCTTTCATCCTCCGTTTCGTTTTCTAGAATTTTTCTTTTACTAGCGGCTTTTTTCTCTAGTCTAGCCACTCTTTGCTCCTCCGTTTCTTGAGCTTAAGCTTTTCTTCCACTAGCGGATTTTTCCTCTAATCTAGCAGTCATTGCTACTCCGTTTCTTGAGCTTGAGCTTTTCTTTTACTAGCAGCTTTTTTCTCTAGTCTAGCCACTCTTTGCTCCTCCGTGTCTTGAGCGTGAGCTTTTCTTCTACTAGCAGCTTTTTTCCTCTAGTTTACTCCATCTCTCCTCCTCCGTTTCTTGAGCTTAAGCTTTTTTTACTAGCGGCTTTTTCCTCTAATCTAGCCACTCTCTCCTCCTCCTTTTCTTGAGCCTGAGCTTTTCTTCTACTAGCGGTTTTTTTCTTTAACCTAGCTTCTCTCAGCACCTCCGTTTCTAGTGCGTTAGCTTTTTTCTTGCTGATAGCGTCTTTCTTTCTAATCTCCTTCTTCCATGCCTCAAAGTCTTCCAACTTTTCCCGGCGGTTCTCCAATACGACGAACCTGCGGTTGGCCTTCTCGTTCTCGGCTATTTTCGCTTCGGTCAGTTTTTACGCTTCTAGCTCTTCCAACTGGAGGGTCAATTTCCTTTCCCTCCTCGTCGCTCATCACATCCACGTCCGAGTCAAAATCGTCCACATATTCGTCCCAAGCACCGGTATCGTAGTGACCGATTGCTACAGTATCTTTGTTGTTATTCAAGATGTACCTCTTGTCGTCGTACGGCAAGAGTAGGGATTTGGATATTCTGACGGTACTCAGTTCGTGCCCGTTGCTGGAAATCTTGGCCCAGCTTCTCTTCTGTGGAGGTACTGCGGAGTTAAGGGCCGCTTCGTAGTCACCAAAGCACAAATGTTTCTTATTAATGAGCTTTGGAAGCCCTTGGCCTTCTTGATATTCTCGTTTTTCAGAGGTTTAATCAAGTACATTTTTGACCTGAGTCCGATGAACTCTAGGATGGGGACGCCGCCCATTTCCTCTTTCATTTTCCCCAATACTTGTTTGTTCGTGCTGGAGAAGAGGGGATGATTCGATGGGTAGTTGCTCTTTTCGAAACGGTTTTTGTCAGCGAGCATGTCTAGATAAATGTCCTCCGTTTCGATTTCATAGCAGAGGCTGTCTGTCTCTGTGAAAATGAGTTTGGTGTGGTTTTCGTACTTTGGCCGAATGTACTCGTAGTGGAATTCGAACATGAAAAGTTTGGAGAGTTCCAGTATGGTAAATCTGTGGTAGGTCGGAAGATCGCACAGTGCGCTATGGACACGGCGGTTGAGTTGCACCAGGTTTTTGTTAAGGATCTTGAAGGATTCGGTGTGTGGTTGGGAGGTGTACTTCAGCGCCGTTTTCTCGTTATTACACAGCTTCAGTCGAGGCGACTTTGCTTATTCTCCATGTTTTTTTTAAACACCGAATTATTCAGCAATTTGAAGTAGTCTTTGGCGAAAGGAGCGGTCGATTCTTGCCTTTTTGCGGTGTTGATTTCGATGTACAATTTCATCCACTGTCTTTAGTTAATGGCTAAGACTCTTCTAATACGCCAAAGTACTAGTCCATGCCGACGGTACAATTTCAAGTTCCTGCAGTGAAGGATATACCTCTTCTTGTGCAGAAGGTTTGGGACGAGTTTGGTGTTGGAAGAGGACTTGATCTTGTGGCTCAAATCTTCCGCCAGATTCAGAGAATAAGGGGATATCAGCGCCTTTCCAATATCGATATTCTCATTGTGCACGTCATGTAACTCTTTGGGGTACTCGAGGTCGACTTCCAGTATATACCTCACGTCGGCATCGTCCAGTTCGGTGTCTACATCCAAAGTCCCGATCTTCTCCCTGGTTAGGTAGAGGAACTTGTCGTAGAGGAGATGAGTGCACATGGCCAAACCGTAGATATTGTTCATATCCCAGTCAATTTTGTATAGAGAGGGTTTGCTAGGGACGTAATGAGAAAGGTGCTTGTTATTGGCTTTCTAATGCCTTTTAGCGATGATCGAAACTCCACCTCTGGTGCCGGAAGATATAAGATTGTGCTTTTACGGCATGCGTGAATAGCTCCAATTCAGGCTCCTGCATCCTAACGAGAGTGCCCAGCTGAATCCAGGAGTGGAGATGTAATAGCATGGGTCCAGGTTGTTGTTTTCGAGGCACAATTTCTGAAAATCTTCAAAGACGTCGGCGAGCAGGAAAACGTCAGTCATTTGGCATATCTTGTGGTAGGTTCGGAATACCTTCCATTTCATTCTCAGCCAGAGGTTAAGCGCCTGCTCGTACTCGTCTCCCACCAACATTCAGTCTTTCAACCGGGAGTAGAACGAGTGTCTCGACGGCAGATCTTCTTTGTCGAAAAATGGACATGTCGCTTATGTATTCGTACGGGTAAACGCCCTTCTGCGTTAAAAGGTTCAGCGCCCTTTCCCGGGTAGTTTCCTCCGTAAACCATGCAGATTTCAATCCAGAGTCTAACGTAGCATCGAGGATGGGAAAGCCGCTATTGTCGTTCCTGCGGTTCTTTACTAGAGTATCCAGAGTAGCGTTTAGGAAGTTGACGCCTTCCATAAAACGAAGGTTTATCTAGCTGACGTCATCCTTATTGTTATGGTCTGAAACCTCTTGGTGTTGCAAACAATAACATCTACTTTTCCCAGAAACTTGTGGACTGCGGGTACTAGAAGGTGTATGTCGTATCCTTCCAAACCGTGGAACAGGACAGGAATGGTGTTTCTTTCTCGAGCGGTTAGGTTACAGTTTGGATGAGCAGCTCCCCTGTATTTCCCGCTGATGTGCAAATGAAACCTCACCTTATTGTCGACGAGCCGTACTTTAGATTCCCCGTCAATATTTGCTTTCTGGTAGCACTTTTGAAGGCTTTCCCACAATGATGACAAACGGAAGCATTCTTGAAATCGGTTTCTTCAGACAGGGTGAGGTGGAAGGGTTTTGAATTTCTCAGCAGGCTCGCATAATATCGAGCTTCTTCTTCCATACATTTATAAAATACGTTGACCGCATCTTCTCCCAAGTGGTACTTGTGACGTATAATCTTCCCGTCATGTCCCACCAAGACGTAGCCCGAAACTGCAAGGCAGGTGTTCATGGATTTTGGTGGTTGAACTAGTCGAAGCATCGGGTTGAGTGGTCTGGACGGGACGAAGGAGGCATTCAAAATCGGCGTATATGATGTGGGGGAAGTGATTTTGACGGCTAAAGTGCTTGAATGCAAGAGAGCTTTCTCCTGGCTTTTTGAATCTTAGAGCTTTTACAGGGTTGATTTTGACGCATTCTTTCCTATGGGCCAGGAGCATCCATTCTCTTCCGAAAACGGCAAAACCGTTCCTACAATAGAATTTGGCATTGGAGCCCAAACCTTGACAACGGAGAAAAGCAGCTGCATCGGTAATGGCGCAGTAATGGGTGTTTAAGATTACCGAATCATCGTCGTCGTCGTCGTCATTCAGATAGAAAAGATAGATCGGTAGTCCATACAAGTTTTTAGAGATGCGAAGCGGGTGCAACTCCTCTTCGAGGCTACAACCGATGATGGTGATCGATAGATTGTACGCCTTTTCAGACTTGTCGATTTCAGCGATGTTAGTAGGGTAGAACAGCGTGGAAATATCGAGCATATCCTCAAACTCGTGGTAATCACCGGGTTGACGGTGTCCAACTGCAAACCCGCGGCCAGTACGGAATACAGAAAGCATTTGTGATCGTCTAAATTTTGGACGTTCACTATTGCATTCTTCTTGCCAGCGAGTGCTTTTGAAAGAGGGATGTATGAAGATGCTTGCAGCGGCTTATACTTCGAATCTCTGATTAATAGGTTATGGATGCAAGATATAACCCAGCCGCTGCCCCTCTCAGCGAAAGCATCAATGGTTTCTTTGATTTTTTTCAAAGCCCTCATCCAGCAGAGCGGGAATGTCGTTGGGATTGTGTATCTCAGAATATCTCGACCAGAATCCCGCATGAAAGAATGCTCCGTCCCTAGCAAACTCTATGCCGAAGCTGATCTGGGCTTTGCAGTTTACAAACTGGCATAAACAAACTTCTAGCATCACTTGCAGTGCCACACGTATAGATAGAAGGAATTGAAGCGGATCGCCGATGACACGTTCCCCCACTAGGGGCATCTCGTATTTCTGTTGGCCCAATCCTTCATCTCGAGATGGGGTGACTGACTCTTGAGAAAGTTAGGTAGCTTGTCGTGGAAGCAATCACATTCTTCCGCATCAAATGGGTGATGGAACCGTAGATGTTCCCACAGCTCGGCTTGTGATGGGAAAATTTTAGCGCAGTACACACACGTGAAAGTTTTCTTATCCATTGTGAGACTGTAAAATATTTATCTCTATTTATTATTAAGGGAAAAAAGTTGAGGAAGGGAAAAAAAATTGAGAAAGGAAAGGGAAAAAATAAATTTTTTTTAATGTTTATTGCATCGAAATATTTTTACTTGGAAAAAAGGAAGGACATTTATTTAAGATTGCTAATGTTGTCTGTCCAGCTGTTCTACTTTGAGTCATAGCCTTTCCATTTAACGAAGTAAAGCATTTTCCCATCTTTTCCTTTCTTCTTACGCAATACATGTCCTCCTAAAAACATTCGGGAACAAGAGTTTTATGAAGTTCCGGTTCGTAAAAACCTCCGAGCACCGGTTCACCCGACTCGTTTTTTAGAAGATGAGTAACCGGTTGAGTTTTCTGCACTTTACGGTTCGTGAAAACTTTGTTAGTAAAATTTTGCAAATACCCTTATCGAAAATTTTCTTAACTTCAGAAATCCTGACCTTATTTCCTACGACAAATTAAGTTTGTTCAGTAATCGTTTAGTACTAGTTTGTCGCAACAACGGTTCGTGACGTTTGGTTACTTCCCTCGGTTTAAGTTTTATGGTTGAATGAACCGTGTCATTGTAATTGGAAACTAACTCGACGATAATGTGCTTTCAATTGTAAGTCCCCTGCCTGGTGAATCGTTTCCACATTCGAGTTTTTCGGGTTCTGTTGAATATTTCTACCACGCTCGCCTTCTTCTCATAGTACGTAGAGTACATATTGATGTTATGACGCCTAAGTAGGGCTTTGAAGTCTCTGTTGTAGAACTCACTACCTAAATCGACTTGTAAATTTTTAAGGGGTGTCACTCATGCGAGTATTTTCTTGAAAGCTTCTAACGTCTACGCCGGATTTAGGTTTAAGGGGAATGGCCCAAGCGAACTTAGACGTGACGGTAATGCAGGTTAGTAGGTAGTTAAACCCTTTATTTAGGTTAGCGTAATGTATTATTTCAACCGAGTCAGCCTGCAATAGATCGTTTAGTTTCAGTACAATTACTTTCCGTCTCGGAAAATTTTTCGGGTTGGTTTTGAAGTTCTTTTACGAGTTGATCCATTTTTTATTTCCCATTCCGAACTTTAGTTTTGTTTTCATGATTTTCTTTTATGGTTGAAGCAGCTAGCTTTTCCCTCCATGCCAGAGAAGGATCATCTCTCACTATTTGAGCTTTGTAAATTAGCGGCGTGCCGATCCTTTAAGTCCGAACTCTCGGAGTAAGCGATGTCGTGTTCTTTGCACGCTTCGTATAGTTTATAAATTCCCGGGTCTCCTCTAGCCAATCTTTTTTCAAGTTTAGTTCCCGGACCACGGTATTGGTAGCACGGCAAATGCATTTCTAGAGGTTACTTATCTACGAGTTTGTTTACGATTCCTTTCCCAGACTTGATAAAGGAAGCTCTTTTTGTCCCGCACACCTCGCAAAATACATCTTGCATCACCCTGTTATTTTTTGCGGTGATAAAAACAGACGGCTCGGTCCTGTCAGAAGTGCAACGTTTACATTTGACGCAGTACCTCATCCCATTTTGATATTTTTTGATTCCATGGTTCTTTGTTTTATATACGATTTTTTTAACCTAAACCTAAAATTTTATAACCCACCCTTTTTTCTCGAGCAGTTATGATTTGCCTTTGCTGCATTTCTGATAAAATTTCGACCATTTCGTTTCTATGCCCATCATGGCTAGCCAAAGTAGATTTATACAAAAGCCTGAGTCTCTTTACCAAGTCGTTAGGATCGTCGTAATATTTGTAATCGACCCTGCTACCCACTATTTTAACCATGCCCATCCCTTGTTTCTTCATGTCTTCCCAAATCGGAGCGATAATTTGACCTGTACTTGGTGCTACAATTAGATTTGGGTTTATGAGTATTTGGTCGTTGTTGTGATAAATAGCGTTAGTATTTTTTAACATTGCCGCATAAGCTGCTTTAACTTCTGGTGCAAGGGAAGTTTCTTTCAAGTCTTTGAAAACTATCATATTCCAAAGCCTGCGTCTCCCCGGGTATTGCTACCCCTCGACAACTACGTCATTCTTAAAATTTGTAACCACTTTATTATTATTATTATACAAATGACAGCAAGAGCATGGCTCATAATGCCCATGAAAACAACAACATCAACAAGTGGGAAACAGTGCACCGTAGTGTGCTTTAAACTGATTGGTGGAGGTGGAAGAAACGACCTCTTGAGGTAGATGATTACAAGGATGGATAGTTCGATTGGTAAAGAAATGTTTCCTGGCCTCAGTACGGATGTTTTGCTGGAAACGTTTAAGGTTGTGTCCACGAGTTCGAGCGTCGCATCGCAGCTCAAAGAAAGTGGTAGAAGAAATGTTGTAATGGTTGTAAAGGATCTTGAACTTTTCGATGGCGTCACCCCTATCGAAGCGTTTGACAAGGCTTGACAGGTTGAGAGCACTTAGGTTGGACTGGTAGTTAGTGAAACGAAGGCCAGGGCACCACTTAAGTGATTTTCAAGAATATTAATTGATTTTGCCCAATGAGGTCTCCAGGCCTGGACGCAGTAATCCCGATGAGGCCGAACAAATATCTTGTAGAGCGTTGCAAAAAATGAGTTGGTTAAGTAAGTGAAGGTTTTAAGAACATAGTTGGCAGTTTAAATGGCTTTTTTTAGCAGCGGAGGCACATTGTGGTTGAAATTTAAGTTTGTTGTCAACCACAACACCAAGACCCCTGACATTATTCCTAGAGGAAATAGGTAGACCATTTAAGATATAAGGGAATTTCTTGTTATTGAGTCCGATATGAAGTACGACAGTTTTGGAAATATTGAAAGACATGCGGTTTCTACCACTGTACAACAGAGTTAAGGACTGCTTGCAGTTCAAGGTGATCGGTAATAGACGGGACAGTGCGGTAAATTTTAAGATCATCTGCGAAAAGGAGATAGAGACTGTGGCAAAGGCGTGGTGGATGATCGTTAATAAGATGTTGAAAAGAGTAGGACCAAGAATGGAGCCCTGAGGAACTCCTGAAGGTGCAGGGGACCAACCGGAAGAGGATCCATCAACCGAGACTTTGAAGCGACAGTTGCACAAATAGTTTTCAAGCCAGAAGAGCAGGTATGGAGGAAGGTCAATTTTGCGGAGCCTGTTAACAAGAATGGAATGGTCAACAGTGTTGAAAGCTTTTTTGAAATCAGGGTAGATAACGTCACAGGAAAGGTGGCGGTCAACAGCAGCAGTCCAGTGATCAAGAGCAGTGAGAAGGTTAGTTAAACAAGATTTGCCTTTGACAAATCCATGATGGGAATTGTGAAAAAAATGTTTGTCGTTTTTTACCGAAAGTCAGCTCACCTTTTACCGTGTCATACTGTAACCCGAAAACTGGGTCCGTATCCTTGGGATTTTCGAAAAATTTTATTAAGAAATATTTAGCAGTGTCTCCAATATTCTGACCAGGTAAACTATCGAGGGACCTAAGAGTGACTATGTTAGGGAGTTCCGGTGGAGTAGAAATGCGCCTTGCTTGTGCTGCGGAATATGTAGGGGTGAGTTTAGGACCAGTGCTCGTAGTTGCGTATTCTGATTTGGTCTCGGGAGGAACTCGCATTATAGGAGCTTGAGCAGCTGCAATTGAATATTCGGTGCGACTGAAATCGAGAGGGGTTGACAATGTCTTCTCACTAGGAGTAACGGCTTGGTATGGTGATAAGCCCAATGATTTGTAGTCATCCTCGTCACTTTCTTCCTCTTTGAAAGCTTTTATCGGCGTAGGTTGCGTGGCTAGAGTGTTTTTAATCGGGATAGTTTGCGTGGCTAGATTGTTTTTAATTGGCGTAGTTTGTGTGGCTGTACCGAGGACTGGTTCAGTTTCAGGGTGCTTACTACCGGCTTAAAAAATTCTTGTAGCGATTCTTCTTGTTCCCTTTCACCCAAACGTTGATTTAAAAACTTTTTAGTTAAACGTCTTTTGAGTTTTACGATTTCTCGTTTTGTTTCCATTCTTTTGTTTAATAGGCAAAAATGAACGTTTATATCTCCCCTCGTTTAACGTTTTGTTAATTGATAAAAACCCATAAGGCTTTTTCCAACAATTTTGACACATCGTTTTAAAGTCCGAAAATTTCATGTGGGGGCCAACGTGGTTTTCGTAAACGTGTTTCAAATTTAACTCATCTACCGGAAAAAAGATTAATAAATTAGCAATGTCTCTAACTACTTGTTTAGGAATTCTCGTGTAGGACTGACTGCAATAAAAAAACATCTGCATTTGAATGATGCCCTTAAGCGAAGTAACGTTCGATGTTTTTTTGCTTGTCCTAAAGGCAATCATCAAAAACAATCAGGTTTCGATAATTTGGGTCCAGCTCTTCGGGTGGAATTAAATCAATTTGAGAATCGTGAAAAAAAGTGACATTCCGTCCTATTTTTTCCTCAATTTCACCAAATATAGACTGCAAAGCTTTGAACTTTGACTGACATAAAGTTTTACTGTAAGTAAATAACCGGTCATAGTGGAGCCAGCTTTCGTTACAGATATGTTAGTTTTTTCGCAATTTGTGGGTCCTATGATTACAAATCTGATCTTCGAAGGTAGAAATGGATGATTTTTAGGCTCTTTCTTAGGTACGAAAAGTCATAGTTATTAATTTCCATAGCTTTTTTATTTACACTTTTTTTAATGTGTACAGAAATACCAAACCCATAAAGTCTTCATCTGTAAATTTGTTGTTGGAAACATCTGAATGAGCTACTCCATAGTCTACGTTAAACCATAATTTCACGTTGGCGGGAGAATCAACAGTGACATATACTGCGGTAATTTTCCCGGTGACTTCCATCAAGTTTAAAGTGTTTTAAGATAGCAAGTTAAACCAGGGTTTGTAGAATACATATTTGTTGAGTTTCCCTCTAGTTTTGTGATTGTTCTCGTACACCCAAGTTCTAAGACAGAGCGGTTTGTCACCTTCGTTCACCTTTTCGCAAGAGGGGTAACAGGGATAAGCCGCGTGCATAGAATTGGGATAATTGAACATAGTCAAGAACATGGGTATTTGCTCATCAAAATCGATCTCTAGTTGTTTACAGATGTACCGTTTTAGATTTTTTAACAGCTTTTGAGTTTCCGGGTCGCTGGGTGAAATCCAGCCTTTATATTTGAATTTTTCGTCCGAAATGGGAGTCACCGGACCCTTTAAATCTTGAAATTAAATGGAAGGAGACAAATATAGACTGCAAAGCTTTGTACTTTGGCTGACATAAAGTTTTACTATAAGTAAATAACCGGTCGTAGTCGAGCCAGCTTTCGTTACAGATAAGTTAGTTTTTACACCATTACACCATTGTTAATCTTTGTGCCAAGTTTTTTTGCAAAAGATTGGAAAGATTCGTTTGCTAGGATGGTTAAGACATTTTGAGGTTAATTATTTATTTTGAGGTTCTTCCTTTTATTATATACGAGAAATTTTTAAAATAAGCCTCATCGGTACATTTAAAAAAATTTCTTGTATTTAAAAAAGGACGTCAGTCAATAAGTTTGGACTAGCATTGAAAAGGATGATGGGAGAAGATTGTGAAGTGATGGGAGTCGGTCCGAGAGGACAGCCAGGACTAGGATACGTTTTAACCCCCGAAAACAACTGCGACATGCAAAATAAGCGTTTAACTAAAGTTGAAGCAGGTGTAAACTATGAAGACGGTGTAAATTATTTTCAGATCAGTACTCTGAAAACGGAAATTCAGAAACTTAAAAGTGACTTGCCTCCTGCTATTACTCATCTCAGCGATGAGTTGGCTTCCGCCGTTTGTAGCATCAAACAAAATGGTTTATACTTAGATGAGGTTGACGGGAATTTGTACGCCAAGAAGAAACAAATTAAGGACATTGCTTTTCCCAGGCAAGCTGCTGATGCAGCATCGACAGTACACGTTAACAGAACTTGCTTATTGCAAGTCGACCAGAAAGTATACTTCAACGCAACCCACAAAGATAAAAAATTTAAGCGATCCTACTTTGCCAAGTGATGCGGCTACGAAGAAATTTGTGCATGAAAACAGTTTCACGCTGATCAGTTTCAGCATAAAAAGCCCTTTGGAAAAAGCGAGCGATTGGTTCGTAATTCTGGTCCGCTCTTGAGCTTCGTGTGTATGAGTTCAGGTTTAATTCATAAAGCAATTTTCTACTGCAGCGATCTGAGCGTTGCACTAATTGCTAAATGTAAAATAGGTACGACAGCCCTTTACATTATGAAATAAAGGAAGAACATTCGACAGTTTTCGAAAATCCTCACGTAATAGAAAAAATTTGCCTATCGCAGTAGAGCCATTCGCAGAGTTTCACCCAGAAGAAGTTTATTTCCATTTAGATTTGCACGTAACTTTTCATTACATAACTCGTCTCATCCTCTCTAAAACAGCTTCGTAATTACGTGCCTTAGAGAAGGCGCTTAAAAAAAATAAGCAAAAGCGACCGCACTAAATCTGGTCAAAGTTTTGTACGCGTTCGTAATTGAATTTTATTCCTGGTCCCAAGTAGTTTGCCACAGACTGGGGAAGACGCATGTTGCCAAAACTATCAAAATAACAGGTTCTCCCGAAACGGTGGAAGAGGCGACCCAATAACTTTCATCTCCATCGTGGATATCTTCCAAATCTACTATTCCGTTTTCACCAGTAGGCCAAAGTTTTAAGGGAAGCGTGTCTTTACTAAAAGTACCTCTGAATTTTAGAATCTAGACACACGCTAGTGTGTCGCGCCAAGTTAGGCAACAAACATGACAACAAACATCACATCAATTCAGTTGTCGAGGTTGTAAACATTGCGTCAGTGTCTTATATCTTGAACCATAGTTGGACACATTTCAGGTACTTGGGGAAAATAATAATGCGGTACAAAAGCTTAAATTATGTTGAAAATGTGAACAATGACCCACCTCACAAAAATTAACTCCTGTAGGAATGCCAGCTAAGCTGCTTTCAATGCAAAATCTGACCCTCAATAACGTTGTAAATGTATTACTAGTTACTAGCTAGATAGCTAGCTAGTCCGCTCATCCCCATGTTAATTTCCATAGGGTGATTATTTATCAATACCGAGATAACGGGAAGGCTTCCAGCTATGAAATTGGACGAATGGGTGCAGTACAATACAAACTGCATACCTTTTATGGTTTGGAGATTGGGGGCGTAACGGGAATGGCGTGGGAGGGCGCGTAAGTACGAAAATATTGTTTTAACCATTGTTAGTATTGTCGGCATTGTCTCTCATTGGACGGCGAAGTTCGGTCAATGAGCACGTCTTACTGACATGCGTACCTAGACACACGCTAGTGTATCACGATAAATCTAAACAACGTTGCAAAGAAATTGTATTCACGTCCAATTCACGAAAAATAAACCAACTGTAATGACAAAGTTAAAAACTGGTAAAGAAGCAACCTAGTTGAGAGGGGTTCGGCCCTTCTGAGGAGTAATATCAACACACCAAATTAACTAAAGAAAACAAATTACAACAAAATTAAAACCAAACCAAAAACCTATAAAGAGGTGACTAAGTTGAGAATGGTTCGGGCTATAGGCAAAAGATAGTTGCAAATTGTTGAAAACCAATTTCTTGTTGAAGTGGCACCTTATTACACATCTGCACGGTAGTTGAGTCAATACACAATTAAAAAAAGGAGTGAGATCATATCAAAAACAAAAACTGGTTAAAGGGGCCACCAAGTTCCGAAGGGTTCAGCCCTTTAAAGGAGTGATATCAATACAGCAAATCATTCACAAATTTAATCGTACTGAATAATACTTTGGACGTTAAATGAAAACTTGAATATTGCTACTGAAAGTAGCAATGTTCTAGTTTTCGTTTAACCTTCGAACTATTAAGCGGTGCGATTAACTTGGCAAATGTTTTGGTTTGTTGATATCACTTCTTTGAAGGGCCGAACCATTCGGAAATTTTGCGGCCCCTTTAACCAGTTTTGGTTTTTGATATGATTTTCATTACTCTAGCCAATCCATTTAAATCAAAGTTCGTTAAAGGTTTATTAAAGTCAATTAAACCTTGGGTGGTCTTAAGTAAAGACCTCTGCCACGGGCAATTTTTTTGCTTAATTCTTTTTTCTTCGAGCCGGAACCTTCCACTTGCTTGTGATGCCACACTAGTTCGGCTAGAATTTTTGCACGTTTTGCACTTTTTGTACGGCAGATACCACACCCACTGTTCCTCCTGCCAACCCTCCAATCCCAGATAAAATCGGTCCCAGCAATGCAAACAGCATAAAGTCGCCTTTCTTTTTTCATGATCTTCTTTTGAGTGCCATATCTTTATTATTATTATTATTTAATATACAACTTCGACTTTGCCTCTGTCCAACTTTAGATTCAATTTCCTGTCTCCAATGAGCCGAGCGTGACAAGCAGTGTTAGCTGGCACTGCTGCTCCAAACTTCAGTTTGACTTTTACATTCCCGATTCCTGATTGAAGCCTCTCGGACTATTTGGGGCAATCAACACCACAAGAGGATAGGCTTTCTTGAACTGAAGCAAGTCAAAACTGAAATCGTTGGTATCGTAGCAAACTGCCTAAATTGCTGTGCCATTCTGTACAGACCGACGTACTCCCCAGTAGCATAATTTGAGTTCAAATCGAGAAACGGATATCTTTCTGAATTTAGAGTCACGTGAGCGTCTTGCAGACTGCAGCAATCAAACACACCAGGATTTTTTACTAAAGAGTCTTACCTGTTAGTTTGAAAAGCTAGAACTATCCACCTAGGTTTTTCAACAGCAGAAGTAGTCAGCACGCGCCAGGTGAAGCCGGTGTTTTGAGGGAGCACGCAGCTATCGTAATGCCAAAATCTACCTAAATCCTAAATCCTGCTGCTATTTAGAACGACTTTGCCATTGGCCACTGCCGCTGCTCTGAAGATGGCGTTCGTATCACTCGCTCGCATGAGTGTGAGCACGTGTTTAGTTCCGTAGATTAGCTTATCGTAATTTTCAAAAAATCGCATGATTTGTTTCAGAGGGATGGCGAATGTAAAGCTTCCCTTGGGAGTTGTTTCAACGATGATGGATGCGTATCTCTTTTTGTATCCCTAGTTGTCTGTTAGTTCTGCAGCGACTGAAGCCGCACTAACCAGTGGCCAGCACTGGCCGAGCAGAGCTGGTTGCTCCGCCGAGCCGTAGGTGAGCAGTCCTTTCATCAGAGTACCGAATCACGGATAATTTAACTCGTCAACTTGTTTATCGCCGAGATGGTATTTGATGTTAGAAAACAGGAACATGGGAGCATTATTAATAAGACTAGCTACATCAGCGTCCGTGTAAGCCGAGTCATCGTCCTTCAGCAACCTACCTTTAATCAGGAGGTAGCAGTTGGCAAGGAGCAGAAATAAATCTTGGTTTTTCAACATGGATTCGGATTTCTGAATTTACGTTGTTGTGTTGAGATTGGTGCCAACAATAGGATTGTATTCGTGGTACGTGTAAGACTGATGAATCGTACACCAAAGGTTCGTTGATTTTTAAGTAATCTTCTACTACGCTCATTTTCTGGGTGTTGTTATGAATTTGATGAAAGCTTTGTTTCTAAGTGTCAAACGGTTTGTTTTTTATTATTAGAGTTAAAATTAAGAAAGAGTCCTTTCCCTTTTTTTCAAACATGAGCATTTTTATCCCTTTTTTTATTTAATTAGTAGATCTCAAATGAAGACGCACCGTGAGCTTCTCGCTACTTAAATACAACAGCTCGTTGGTCTGTGAAGTGAGCCAAACTTATATTTATGATTAACTTTGTAGTAACTGGGACGTAAATTAAATTATGCGGTGTCTCTGATTTTGAAACCTGACGGGGAATTGAGATAAAAGGAATATAAAGTGGGTTAAGTATCATTGTTTAGGTAAGAATTGTCTATGATGTCAACGTGCACGAAAATTGTATTGACACTCATAATGTCGACAGTATTTTGACTTTCTCACATATTTGCCCAATTAAAACCCCAAAACTGGAGCCAAACTCTTGTTGCCTGAAAAGGACAAGCCGTAGTTTGGCTCGGTAATTATCAAATCTGTTCTTAAAGTGTTTAGATTCAGAAGAATCGTAATGGCATCCTTGCTGTGGCCATTCACATCTATCGCCGAGAAATTTATTCAAATCATCGATTTTGTAAGCCCCCGGGGTGACTAACTCTTTCTGCCAGGAAGTGCCAGCATTGGTCGTGTATTGAATTTCGTTATTTTTTGAGGTGATGTTATGAATGCTGTTATAAGTGTCTAATTTAAACAGAGCCAATTCGTAATTGTTTTCAGAGTCCAAATGAATGGGAGTGTTTAGATTAATTCTCAAATTATAGTCTTTGCCAGAGAGAATAATTGAAGAAGAATCCATGATGTTGTCTCTTTTTTTAAAGGCGATAAACTCGGAAAGCAGAAAAAAATGTGAAAGCTCAAACAGCACTCGCACGACCCCTCCAGTTTTGGGAACCCTCAAAATATTGCTCATTCGTCATTTTCACGCTTTAAAGCGTTTTAGAGTTACCACAATGTGAAAGCTCAAAAAGCATCTGCATGACCCCTCCGGTTTCGGGAACCCTCTAAATGTTGCTCATTCATCATTTTCACGCCTTAAAGCGTTTTAGAGTTACCACAATGTGAAAGCTCAAAAAGCATCTGCATGACCCCTCCAGTTTTGGGAAACCCCAAAGTGTTGCTAATTCGTCATTTTTACAGTTTGAAGCACACGAGTTTTTTTTAAATAATCACAATGTGAAAGCTCACAAAGCATTCACACGACCCCTTCAGTTTTTGGAACCCCTAAAATGCTGCTAATTCATGATTTTTTCGCTTTGAAAACTTTTTAGAGTTCTTACAATGTGAATGCTCCAAAAGCATTAAAACAGAACTACCCCCACGGATGACGTCACTTCCGGTTAAGTGACCTTCCCGCACAGAAGTGGACACATTCGGCGGCAATAAGACTCATGAAGCTAAAGGACATTTTTTGGTAGCAAAAGGCACTTTCCCATGGGTGACCTTGACCCACTTTGACCTCGACCCATCTCGGCTATGGCCGCACTTCCAGCATGCCAAAAAAGTAAAAAAGAAAATTTTTCCCACCCTCCCTTAGATCGACGAAATTAAAAAGACTGGAAACCACCATCTTGGAGGATGGCCGCACTTCCAGTTTACATGGACGCCGCCATTTTGAATGATGTCACATCCGATTCACATGGGTGCCGCCAATTTGGATGATGTCAATTCCGATTCGCACGGATGCCGCCATCTTAGATGACGTCACTTCCATGGGTGCTGCCATCTTGGGAAATGGCCGCAGTTGCATGGGCACCGCCATCTTGGATGACGTCAAGAATGGTAGCAAAAAGCTCATTCCCACCCTCGTCCAGATTGACGAAAGGGGGCTGCCATCTTTGACTTCCTGTTTGCATGGGCGTCGCCATCTTGGATGACGTTTACGTGACCGGAAGTGACGTCACGGGGTGGAGGGGTGGGGGGTGGGTCCTCATATCGTAAATTCCCACTACTCCCGCACTATTTGAAAATGGAATTTTAATTTTAATTTTTTTAGAAAAGTATAATTTTTCAGTCATTTTTGGTGAATTTTGAGAAATATAAAGCCCTGGTGGCAACTGAAGATATTAAGCAATGTCAATAAAATTTTTCACATGTTCTACTTTTCCAATAAGACAACTTTTCCGCACTTTGGAAATTAGATATTCCAAAAATATTTTTTTCCACCTGGTACACCCTATTGCGGAAAGCATGTTTGATGGCCTCCATCATCGGTAGCACTTTCATTATTACGTCCACGTCCTCCTTGGCCTTCTGCTCTTCCATGGCTTGCCTGGTTGTGGGTGATGCAGTCTGGGGATCGGTACCGGTGAAAGACAGTTCTTCGGACAGCCGAAAGTTGTTCCAAATTTGATTGAACCTCGTTCTGGTCATGGTCGATCTGACGGAATGGTTTCCCAGGTCTGGGGACGTGGACCAATACTGCACCATCTCCGGCAAGTCGTTGTAACCCAGAAACTTGTCTTTCATCAATGGTACCGACATGGGAGTGGGATGTGATTTTTTTCTGTTTCGGCGATGGTTGACAGGCTTGCGTGGTTGTTGTTACTTCTGGGTCTTGGCTGGAATTGGAGCTGGAAGTGGCCTCTGCTTGTGCCCCTGGCTGAGGGACTTGCGACGAGACGACCGTTGATGGTGTCTCCTTGGCAGCTGGCTCTTGGCCAGAGTTGGAAGTGGACCCTGCTTCTTCCCTATGGATTTGCGCCGGCTGGATCAGCGACGTTGACGACGAGGACTCTGACTGGTTCCTGAGTGTCTTGTCCACTTCTGCACACATATGCTCTAGCACCTACCGTCCTGTGTTCGGGTCTTCTGGGGGTTGTGTGCTCGGATCTTTTGGGGGTTGTACTGGTGAAGCGCTTGGCTGAGACTGTTGTTGGCTGAAATGGTGATTGACATATTGGGTTATCCTGGTGTGGCGCATCTTCTGGAGGTAGCCTCTTCATGTAGGATATAATCGTTTCCTTTTTTGGTATGGGGTGGCTCGGGGAACATCGGTGGTGGGTCTGGTATTGGGAAAATATGACTTATGTAGATCTTGTCGTACAGGACGACTCACCAACGTCGTTTCATGGCTTCCAGTTTACTCGGTTCCAGTAACAGTGGCGGGGATTGTGGGGGCGGTGGCTCGACTACTTTGGCTGTCGTTGTGGTGGCTCTTTTGTCCTCCTCCTTCTCCTCCTATGAAACGATGCCGATTACCTCTTTGGATTCTATCCAATGACTTGCCCCTGAATGACTCCGAAGGATGGGAACGAGTCCTCTTTTGGTTCGTCTCATAAATGGCCGCAGGTGCGATGTTGCGACTTTGGCTTTTGGCTTGCAATTTCGGCTGGATTGTAGTCCTCTGGTCGACGAGACCTCCTCTGCTGGTGTGGGACGACGTAGTAGGACCGACCAACCGGACTCATATGTGGGCGACGTTGCTTCTGATGACTGCAGTGTCGGACAATGTGACATTGGCATGGGAGTAGTGGGCAAAGTTTCTGTTAAGGTTGGAGGTCGTGGTGGACTGTCTGGCCTTAGCGGTCGTGGTGGACTGTCTCTTCTTGGCAGTCGTGGTGGACTGTCTAGCCTTGTTTTTTCCTCCTCACTGCTGGACATCGTAAGGCAGGCATTGGAATCGTCCTCTGACTCGGTTTCTTTTAGTTCGTCAACTAACTCATCATCATCATCGTTGACTGATTCTTGGCTGCTGCCTTCGTAGTAGTCCTCATTTTCCTCACAGTAATATGGGTACTCTGATTTGTCCTCCTCCCCAGCCACATCTGATTCCTGCATCGGCGGCTGTGCTTGTCTTGACCCGACTGCTTCTTCTATGTGGACGTCTGGTTGTGGTATTCCCAGCTGTGGTTCACTCGGAATTTAAGTGAGTGGCAAAAACCTACAGTAAGTGATGCAGGGCGGTGATGAACGTGGTGGTAGTGGTGGTGGAACCAATGACTCGACTGTTGTGTTGGCCACGGCAATATTGTCCTCCACGGTCGGGGCTCCCAGTGAGTCGAAGTCCCTTCATTGTCTTTTGGTCCTGGTGCGTTGGCTGACTTGCCGATCCATTTGCTGCATTTGGCATTGCTGGCCCTGTTTTCTATGAATTGGTTGGTCCTCCTTACGATGAAATCTCCGGTCTCCCCGAATAATTCCATGAAAAATTCCAACTCGTTGCTCTTCTTGTTGCATCTGCCAATGTAACCCAACGGATGTCCGGACAAACCTTTCTTGTCCTGGTACTTGCTCAGCTCTTCAGTCCAATCCCGATGAAGTTGCCGCTGACTCTTACCGGCCCTACACTACTCTACTACAGGGTAGCTGGGAAAGTCGCCCATCAGTGCCGCTGCACCCATCATCCTGTCTACCCACTTCTGGTCGAAGAAATGATTCATTTGCGGTGGGTAATCCGTTATATATGCCTACGCGGACCACTGCACATCACTTTTGCTCAAATGTATGCATGATCATGAAGTAGTTGCTACATGATGCAACTTTGTGCAATATTGTGCAACACCCACGGAACCCGCATCTAGGTCTGGGATAGCAGGATGTGATTGCACCACGTGGAAACAGCAACCAGCCGTGAAGGGCAATAAGCCAGAGATTGCCTGACACTGCAAGTGATCATCAATTGTGTGGCTGTCGACAAAGCCGCGTGCCGTTGTTGCAAACATGGTGTTTGGCAGTGGAAATATGAGGGCAAGACGGGCAAGCCCACGCCTTGCTACCCGAAATGCGGGTTCGAGACCAAAAAAACAAACAAGGCAGGAAACAACATGAGAAAGGAGGGGCAGGGTGATTGTGGGATGGAGAATGGAATTTCCGAGGGAAACGCTGATCAATGGACATGTTACGTGGATCCCAGTTTGCTTGACGTTCTCGAAACAGTGTTGCCGAATGGTTAAAAGCCAGAGCGCAAATTTTTTGGAAATGAAGTGAGGATTTTAGGTTTTTAGTAAACTAGACTCCGAGGTCTTTTACCTCACAGGTAGTTAGGAGGGCCGTTTATTCAAGGTAATATAAGGGGCAGCTGTTCAAATTGCCAATGTGGAAAATAAAACATTTAGAGATAGCGAGAGGTAACTGCCATGTCATTGCCCACGAGGCCACATTTCGAAATTCATAGTCCAGCACAAATGAAACACTAGTGGTTAAGTTTTCTGCTCCAATCTTAATGTCACTCACAAATTTCAATCCATATATTTGTTCATTAATAAATTTCAAGTCATTCAGGTAAATCACAAACAAAATGGGGCCCAAAACGGACCCCTGTGGAACACCACATGTTACCATGGTACTGTTTGAAAGGTTGTTTTCAATTTTTACCCGTTGTGATCAGTTATGTAAGAAAGCCGAAATCCACTTTGCCAGATCTCCTACAATACCGTAGGTCGGTTGTGGAGTCGTCACTTGTGTGCTCCACAATGGCAGCCATCAATTTCATGTCAATATGTTAACCCTACCAAGATACCCCTTTAACTACTAATAGGCTCTTCTATAATTATATATTGTATTAAGTTGCATCACATGACTTCCTGTTATAATTGTATTTAAAGAGAAGTAAACAGGAAGTACGCTGTCTTATCAGCTGTAGCCTACACTCTGGTAGTCCGTGTGTTTATTACCATTGGTGCCCACGCTGGGCTAAGGTGTGTCCCCGCCTAGGACATCACCATTTGGCTACAACTTCTTCGTTTTTTTTTGTTGTAATCCGTTATATGTGAATTAAATGATAGTTCTTTTTAAACTGTAGCGAGTAACGCTAAAACGTTTTGTCCCCTAGTTGTTCGTGCAGAGAATTGGCTCTGTTAATTTTAAAATGTCCACCTTTAAAATTAGGTAAAAATGTAAGTGTATTTTGTTGTTCGTGTGAAAAATTGATTTCACGATTTTATCTTTTTTGTATCTTTTTGTCTTTTCATGTACCTAAACACTTCCGACATCGGAACAAAAAATTGCTTGGAGCCGCAATTCACACTCCGGTGAAGCCTAATCCAGATGTTTGTCCACAGCAACGCTGTAGCGTTTCAGCTGCAGAAATGGTTGCTGCAAAAAGAAAATTAACCAAAAAAGGCTATGAAAATTAAAACAACATTAAAATTTATTGTAAAATTGCTCTAGAAACCAAAACAGAAATTTAAAACTGGCAAGTTTTCAGCCAGTTTATTAATGTTTAATTTTTTGCTTAATCATGTACATCTTCAGTTCTTTATTTTTGTAAAACAGCTTTCAAAAATAGTGTTTAGTTTTTCCTCGAAAGCGAAAAATTATGTATCTTTCTTTAAAAATAGGTAGTGCACTAAAAAATACATCTTGCCTTCGTAATCATGATTTTATTTCCAGCTAGGCTTAGATTATTTTTTTTTTCTGTTTTTTTTTTTCGCTCGCTGCATTGTGGAGTCGTCACTTGTGTGCTCCACAATGGCAGCCATCAATTTCATGTCAATATGTTAACCCTACCAAGATACCCCTTTAACTACTAATAGGCTCTTCTATAATTATATATTGTATTAAGTTGCATCACATGACTTCCTGTTATAATTGTATTTAAAGAGAAGTAAACAGGAAGTACGCTGTCTTATCAGCTGTAGCCTACACTCTGGTAGTCCGTGTGTTTATTACCATTGGTGCCCACGCTGGGCTAAGGTGTGTCCCCGCCTAGGACATCACATCGGTAATTTTAGAAGGAGTTTATGGTGAATTACCATTTCAAAGCCTTTTTGAAATCAAAATAAATGGTGTCCGAAGTAATTCCAATATCCATAGCACAGGTCCAATGATCAAGCACAGTGAGTAGTTGGTGGGTAGCAGATCTCCGGGGCAGGAAACCAAATTGGGCTTGGCCAATAATAGAGAATTTATCAAGATGATCAAGAATTACATCCCGAATTACAGACTCTATAATTTTACAGGCCACACTGGTCAAGTCAATAGGGCGATAGTTGAACGGGTCCAAGGCATACTCGTTTTTGTAAACATGGGTGACAATGGCCGTTCGCCGAATATCTGTGATGCACCCCACAGTATACGATAGCTGGAAAAGTTTATAAAGTGGATAGCTAATTTCATTTACCAGTTGCTTCAAGCGAAATGCTGATAGACCATCTGGTCCACCGGATTTACTTGGTCTAAGTTTTAATATAGCTTTAATTACCAAGTTCTTTGATAAGGAGACCTCGGTACACACACATGGTGCAGGCAGCAAAACATCCAATGGTAGGGCTTGTCTATCGTCATCGATAATGCTGTTAGAATCAAAAATATTGCTTAATAATTTTGCCTTTTTATAATTTTCTATATGATTGGAGTTACCAGACTTTAGTGGCGGAATGGAACGTGATTCAGATGTTTTATGTTGGTAAAGTTTAAACAGAGACAACCTATTACATTCTCTGATAGTCTACTAGATACTACTGTGTACATTTGTATCCTTAGCTCTTATTATCATTTATATCCAGTGAAGAACTCTTTAGTTAGGTGCTACATCGAATTGATAAGGAATTGTTTTAAAGGAACCCCTTCAGCTATCTTCACCCCTGGCTATTACTGACCTATGCTGTGCCAGAAGGGTTAGTCAGGCAAATGTTGTTTTGGCCAGAATGGAGTTCGAGTGAAGAGGCATGGTTTTCACCCGTGGACACCTCTAGAAGGTGAGAGGGTATGTCTTCTCCCGTCTCTACCAAGTTTAAAGTTTGAAAGGTTATGGTATGTGCCGGAGCACATGTCCTTCAATGTTAAGCGATGACTTGGTTTAGCTGTATCTCCAAATGTGCCCTACTAGAAATGTTGAAGGCATTTTCCACTATAGAAGATGAGAAGATTATGCTGCTCTCAGAGTCAACTGAAATAGCATCCAGACGTGATGATGTTTTTTTCGCAGTGTTGCTTTATTTCTTCACGACCAAAGGTGAATTTATTGCCAAGTTGTCTTTATCAGAATTTTATCAGAAAACTTTCAAGATACGTTTTTTATGAAGAATGGAATACTCACCAAGATTCACAAGATTGGTATCGCCTTGCTTGGGGATTGGAATATGTTGTGAATCTTTCCCCTGAATTTGAGTGTTGCTAAGCAGTCTGTTCCCAGATTGGCTGGTGTGTGCACCTTGACTGCACACACTCTTTGGTTATATGCTAATTCTCTCTTTGCTTATACTTTTCTGGCTCTTATTCTTTTATTCTTTTTCTAATTTGTTACCATCATTTCTATCTTGCTGTAATATTGCTTTGCCAATCAGTAGTTGATCATGTGACATGTGTAAGCTTATATAAGCTAACGTCTAAGCCCAAATAAAAGGCTTCTTACCAACTGGCCACACACATCTGTTCATTGCTAGGTGACAGTATAGTATGCTAGTGTTAGCATAAGAAATGCGCTAGTATAATACACATCAATTGGCGACGAGGAAAGGCATGGGTCTACCTCTTAGTTTCGTTTAAATTATGTTTAAATTTCACCCTCACAACTAAGAACTTTTGCTCCAATTTTGAGGTAAGATGAATTTCGACTATTTGGCAAATAATTGTAATCATCCGCTAGGGGGTGGATTTAAACAACCCTGTTTAAAAAAGTGAAGTGTTTTCAGTTGTGGTTTCACTTGTTGCTGTGTGCACAAATCTGGCTAAACAAAGGTTACTGCCAGAAATATTTTCTATTATCCCCTGCAAATTACATTGCATTTACTATTTCTCCAATTTAATTTGAAGGTCGTGTCTAGGCGATGCCTCCAGTATTTGCTGCTAGACTATTCTAGATAGTAACTCTGAAAAAATCGTGACTCGATTTAGTGTTTTGCATTTTAAGTTGCCATTTATAGGTGAACCGTAGGCTTTTGAAGCTGTCAACTTTATTACTTTTTGATGGGCCAGAGACCGTTAGCTTCTCTGCTTTCGTGCTGTTGTGCAGTACGTTGTTTTACAACCAAACTTAATTATTAGACATGTGTGTTCAGAACTGCCTACGTTTGACAAATTTAACTGGTATGTTTAAATTTTAAATTTTAAATTTAATTTTATTTTATTTTATTTTAATTTAATTTTATTTTAATTTAATTTTAAATTTTAAAAACCAAAAATTTTGCGTTAAATTGAAGCCTATAGACGTATAGAGTTGTAAATTTACGTTGGAGTTTTGTATGTGAACAAATTTAATGGTTAATTACTTGTCATTGGTTTAAGGGCTACTTAATTGTCTAGATAGGTTTAATGTTAGTTACCTGTAAATTATGCGTAAGTATTACTCAAAGCTATTTATTTGAAAACAAGTATGCCAGTAAATTAACTTAAGCTGTAAATTTGATTGTTAAAATCCTAAAACTGTATTTGCAGGTCACTTGGAGATTATTTAGGTAAAACTTGTGTAACTTAGTATTTTGTCAGATAAAAGACTTTCTGATAAGGTAATAATTTAAATTTAAACTTTCAGTTAAAATGCCTATTTCTGGGGCTCAAACTGAGGCTATCAAACCTAATGGTTAATTTCAAGAGTTTGAACCAAGAAAGCATTCTTTGTTTATGTCTGTGTTTTAAAACTGAAATGTTTCCTTAAAGTCAAGAAAATTCAAGATGATGACGTTTGGATGTTTAGCTAGCCAGCGTGGGTGATTCAATATTTCAAAAATCTTAAGAATCATCGATCGTCTTTCGATCGAAACCATTAAAACGCGATCGAAACATCTTTGCACCCCCAGTCCAATTTCTGAAAGCTTAAGATTTACCAAAAGTCTCAAAAACCTAATGAGTTTATAGCTGAGAATGTCGATGCTTTAAAAGAACTTACAAAACATTGTGGTTATTATAACCCATGTGAGCTTCTTGACTAAGATCTTATCAAGATCTTGGTAAGATCTTTCCAAGATCTTGTTTAAGATCTTGGCAAGAAATTGGTAGTGATCTTGCAAGATCTTATTTAAGATCTTGCCTCGTCTTGGCAAGATCTTGCCTCGTCTTGGCAAGATCTTACGCCGTCTTGACAAGATCTTGCGTCGTCTTGACAAGATCTTGCCTCGTCTTAGCAAGATCTTGCCTCGTCCTGACAAGATCTTGCCTTGCCTTGAGAAGATCTTGCCTCGTCTTGACAAGATCTTGCCTTGGCTCCATATTGCCACCACCGATAAATTCAAATATCCTGACTAGAATATTATATTACACATTATAATGGCTTCGTTGCTTTTTTGCTTTCACAAAAAGGTCCAATACTGATTTGTTTTCTTTCCTTTTTCGTTTCGTTATTTTCTTTCATTTTACTTTGGTTTCCTTTGCACAACCACGCGACACGAAAAAGAACGAAAGCAAAAAAATCCAAGGAAACCAAATTGGAAAAGAAAAAAAGCAAACTAAAAAGGGAATGAAACAACACAAAACATTTTTCTGGGCAAGAACTTTATAATAGGCCTATTTAAGCCAGGTAACTACAAAAAGGTTACCTAGTATTGGTTGAAAACAGATCAATATCAGAACAGCGCTATGAACTATAACCTATCCTGTTATCTGTAAATAGGCTTAACAGGACAGGCAATAGTTCATAGCGCTGTTCCGATATTGATCTGTTTTCATCCGATACTAGGTATCTTTTTATAGTTAAATAACAAATTCGAAACCTTATTGCAACTGTCATGGTTTAAATTATTTCAGTTCGTGCAGTTTCAATAAAGCATTGCCTTTGTAATTCACTATTTTAAAAAGACATTGCAATGAAGAGTATATTCATTTGCATGCCTTTTCAAAAGTTATCACTAAGGCCGCACAAAGTAAAATAAATCTTCCTCAGACTCCAAAGATAAGTCATGCTGTTTTTTATTTACGAAAAATAACCAATTTAAACAATATTATCAAGAGTTGAGCTTTTGAGAGACAGGTACACCAGTTATTATGGCAAATTTTTGATTTGGCTGACATTTTTACCAAATATGCTCTCTAGTCTCCTGATCACATCGCATAACTCATTTTTTCCACCAAAATTAGGTTTTTCACGTCATGTGTGCACCAACTTCCAGGTGTGCCAAGAATTTGTCAAATGTACTAGTATTGGTAGCCGAGTACACATATAATTTGAAAAACTGTTGCACTTGCCATTTTGTGAAAACTTGGTCCGTTAAAATGATTTTTTATGACGCTGATCGAAAACCCCTCCGCGCCACTTACTAAAAACAGCTGGAATGCGGCAACGGAACCAAATTAAAAAAAAATGACTTTTGGGTTGTGATCAGGACACTATAGAGCACATTTGGTAAAAATGTCACCCAAATCAAAAGTTCCTTGTCCCATAGGAGGTGTGCCTGTCTTTCAAAAACTCTTAAAGCAATGCCAGATCCTAACTAATCTATAATATGCCATTTTGAGACCAAAGATATAGTGGGTGGGTTGAGTGCTAGATAGAAAGCACAATGAGGGATAATTTTATTTACCCAAAGTTGTGGGAAGAAACAAAGTGAGGGCCATTTTTCTTGATGCGGCAGTGCCCGTGAGACATTTTTTTTATTTATGTTAATTGCGGCAGTGCCTGAGAAACATTTATTTTTATATACGTTGGGTTAATTACAGAAAAGTTTGGAGGTGTTTTGTGTCACTCATGAAGCATAGTACTCGTACAATTAGAATGTTTCCTATGAAGTGAGTGACTCAAATCATTGCCCGTTACATCGCATGTCCTTTCCCCACGTAGTTTGCTTATCGTTACAAATACAAAAAATGACTAAATAAAGAAGCAAGCACAAGGTAAACGAAGCAAGCAGTCTGCATGACTGGCCTTGTGAGGATACATAATGCACTAGTCTAAGAAAGAAAGAAAGAAAGAAAAGACAACTGCCTCGACTGGGACTCGAACCCAGGCCTTCACGTTTAATAGCCAGGCACTCTAACCACTGCGCTACCAGGGCTGGTACTGGCTACAGGCTCCAGCCGAGCTAAGTAGCTGTTCAATCTTTCTCAGTGGTGACCTAGAGGTCACAAACACACATGAAAGCAACATTACTTTTGGGCCTCCACACAAGAAATAATGCAAGTAGAGGCCAAGAAGCAATGTTGCTTTCCCTCCTTGCATGCATGATTGTGACTGCTAGATCACCATTGACAAAGATTGAAAACTACTTGGCTCGGTTGGAGCCTGTAGCCAGAACCCGCCCCAGTAGCGCAGTGGTTAGAGCACCCGGCTAGTAAATGGGAATACCTGGGTTAGAATCCCAGTCGGGGCAGTTGTCTTTTCTTTCTTTCTCAGACTTGTGTATTATACATCTTCACAATGCCAGTCTTTAATGCAGACTGCTTGCTTCGTTTAAAAAATGGCTATTTGTTAAAACGTACTAGGCCTATTAGAACATTCGTCCTAAAGCTTTGTTACCTAATACGACGTTTAAAACCAAAAGTATTATTTTTCATTATTTCATCTACCTAGCAAATTTCGTCTTCAAACAAGCAAATAACCGATTCAATGTGTTGTTTACGTCATAAAATTCCGTCTTTCCAAAGCTTATACTGATAATTATTTTTTCTCAGTTCACTACATGTCTTTTTTAGGTACGTTGGGTGACGTTCAGCAGTCGTCACCTATGACCATCCTTCACAAATCTCGCTCAATTTGCAGTTACCATTTGGCCATAACCGTAAACTTTACATTGATACAAATTACGTTTGTATTTTCTACTCGAAACATACTTTAGTTTTAAATTTTTTACACTGCTCTGAAAAAAAATTCCAAAAGACACTGTACCATTGCTAAAATGTAGATTATATGGGCTACCCCTCCAAATGCTGGACGCAATATAGTAAACCTTTCTTTTTTCGGTAGTATGGTCGAGATATGGCCATTTGGGTATCAAGCTTCATATAAGGTCACAGTTTTCGCGAGTAGAAATAAAACTGCATATTTTCGTTCGCTATTTGGTGTATGAATCTATTAATCTCACAAGCACTTCTTTTCAAAACCTATTAGTCATTTGGAAAGCAATATTAAACTGTAGGCCTAGGGCCTACCATAATTTAATGTTTTAAAATGATCAGGTATTAAAAATTTAATGCAGTTCTTATGCCTTGTCTGCTTTTTATGCTAAATTCACTGTAGGCCTCTTAAAAAAATTAATTAAAAAAGACCAGATTACTTTGTAATAACCGAACCTACATTACCTTAAATCAAAAAAATTGAGATTAAAAAATAGACCAAGTTTACTAGCAAAGTGTACTAGGACCAGAAAATCAAGCCAAAAAATGTTTAAGCTTCAGTTAAAAGTGTTAAATAGTTTTTATTTGTATTTTTTTTTGGGGGGGGGAGAGGGGAGTTAAGTAGTTTACTAATAAAACCAAATTCAAAAATAAAACGAACGTTTTGTTTTTATTCCGTTTCTTATAGGTTTAACTAGTTACACTTTGTTGCGAATTCAAAGTGTACATAACGTCTGCTAAATAGTGGATTAATGGGTTGTTATTTGAGAGCACCATATTGGGGTGTTTTTAGATTTATTATGGTGTAGTTCGTAGTGCCTGTATTGTTGGTTATGTCTACATGATATTGTAATGCTCTCAAGCGTTATTCATGTATTATCAATTGTTGTTAATTAAAGATAACTTCGTTTTGGGATTTTGCTCCAAGCAACATCACCAGCCTTTTCTCTGTTTTTATTTGTAATGACGTTATAATTTGCGCGTAACGTTAGGCATAGGCCTAAAGTTGCCATGTTGTGTCCAACGTGGTAAAGGGTTACGAGTTGCATTACCCAGGGTTGCCTATGGTCACCGAACCAGGGTTGTATGGTTCTTAGAGGAGTAAGATAGCTTGCTACTAACAACATAATTGCTAGGTAGTTACAGGGACATCTGGCACTCGTAAAGCTAGATATGAGCCGCCGGTTAGAGTCTCAAATCCATGCCGGTTGGACAGGGGCCACCATAGTATTAAGGTAGCGTAAGTCATACCCTCAGTTTAATGCCTTTCACTCTCTACGGATCCCCTGGTTTGGTTAGGTGTCTTCTTATCCTTTTTCTTTCACGCAACATGTTTTGGTACCGAAACCAATGTGAACGGGATCAGGGCAACGTAATGTAGGCAACCGCGCAAAAAAGAAGAAAGCAACTGCAGTTGAAAGTCGGGAAAAGTCGAAAATTTTATTTAAGTAGTACAAAATGTCATTTAAATTTACGCGTTCATTTCCTCGTAATTTTTTTTCCGAGTGAATGGTACTAATGCCAAAGAGAAAACTAAGAGAAAAGGCTGTGTTAATTGCGTAAATTTGTTTAACTAAGCCAAAGGTGAAACGTGGGTGGCAAAACCCGGGGCTTTGTGCCAGTCTATCTTTTCTAATCTAACGCATAATTGAAGGAAAATAATTTTACGCATATGCAAGTAGATTGATTGTAGGCAAATATCAACTGAATCAGAGTCTAATGTCAAGGAAGGATTCTATAGAAAATACATTTGTTTAATTAGCGAAAATGTTGCTGAGAAAGACCAGGATGATGTGGAAATAAGCATAAACCAATTAATTGCCAAGGAATTAATGCTTATTTCCAAGCAAAAAATAGAGGAGCTGAGTGACGCAGCATAACTAGATAGTAAAGTAAAAATAAATGAGGATTGGTAGACTGTATAATTACTAAAAAAAATAAAGGCAGACTGGTTTTTAGCCAGAAGCAAGGTAGTGACACCAGCGCCAATGGCTGCAGGGGCGACGTCTAGAAGTAATAATGTAAAACTGCCCAAGTTACAATTACACAATTTTGACGGACAACAAAGCAACTGGGAACGATTTTGGTACCAGTTTCAGTCAAGAATAGATGCAAACTCCTCAATTTCAAAAAATTGACAAATTTAATTATCTGCGTGGATTTCTAGTTAAGGACGCAGCCCGTAAAATTGAAGGATTGAATTTAACGGAAGCGAACTACAACTTAGCCAAGAGTTTATTAAAAGAAAAATATGGCCGGAAGGAAGTGTTGATTAATGAACACATTAACAAGCTGTTAAAGACTGTCCCCGTTAAAATGACTAAGGATGGTCGAAATTTACGTAGGTTATTGGAAGAGTTTAAAGTCAGCATGAGAGCGTTAGCAAATTTGGGAACAGACGTGCCGTCAATGGGAGCAATATTGTGACCAATTTTATTGAAGTCGATACCTACGTCACTTTTAACTGAATGGAATCGTAAACCATGCAGCCCCAGAAATGTCGACAAGACCATCTCGCTGGATTTCATCAAAACCGAGTTGATAAATATTGAACAAGTTTTTAGGATTTCGACGGAAAATGTGTGAGAAGACAGCCTCAATCACTTTGGAAAAAATTTAACAAGTTTCAACACATCGTCAGCATTGGTCGCAATGCAAGGTACCAATATTGCAGCAACAAGTCGCAACAATCAGAAGACACATTTTCCATGTGTGTGGATGTAGTTGCGAATTCTGCTCGTCGTAACGCGTTGTGGAAATTTAGAAGATGCTTCAATTGCTTAAAAAATTTTCATCAAAGTTCCTCATGTCACGTGCCAGTTGTTTTCGCACTTGTCAGCAATCGCATCATACCTTTTGTGCCCTAAAAGAGAGTCGCAAGAATCGTCGAAGCCTAAGGATCAAACCAAAGTCTCTACTTACTACAGCAATGTGTCACGCAAATGCTTCAAAGAAACATACATCTGATATGTTTGTGTTGCAAACTATACGTGTCTGGATAAAGAGTAAACATGGAATGGAGCAAGTTATCATGTTACTGGATGGTGGCTCGAAACGATCGTTTGTTACCGATCGGATTGTTAAGAAGTTAGGTCTTTCGTCAACGCAAGAAGAAACACTTGTGGTGCATACTTTCGGTGGCCACAGTATATCGCAAATAAGTCGTCGCATTCCTGTGTTGCTGGCGGGAAGTAACAATGTATAACTACAAATAGAAGGTTTTCAAGTGCCAAATATTTGTGATGGAGTTCAATTATGGGAAACGGATCACATTGCAAATTACTTACGCAACAAACATTCTCAAAGTTGGCCGCAATTAATGGGACCTGGTGAAGACGTTTCTGTGGACATTTTACTGGGCACTGATTTTTATTGGCGAATTTTAACGGGTCACATGAAGAGGTTAAGCCCTTTTTTTAATGGCTACTGAAACAATATTCGGATGGTTACTGCAAGGTAGTACCATGGTTCAGTCGCAACCATCACCTGTTTCAGCATTGTCAGCTATTTGTTCAACGAAGGATTTTCATCAAGAGAAATTGGACAGACAGCTTGACAGATTTTGGGAGCGGGATTCCAGTGGGACAATGGCCCTAGAAGACAAGTCGGTAGCTTCATAGCAGGAAATAGAAGTACGCAAGAAATTTGAAGAAACAACAGTTTATAAAGAGGGCCGATATCAAGTACAAATCCCATGGGATGTTAACAAGTCAAAGTTATGTTCGAACTTTGGGTTAGCCAAGAAACGTTTACGGCGCTTATTTTAAATTACAGAAGGATCCAGTGTTACTTGAGCGATACAAGATGGGCACCAACGAATATCTGAACAACAACCATTCAGAAGAGGTTTCAATTGATACTTTAAGAGATGGAGCAATGTATTACATGCCACACCAACCAATTCTAAAGAAAGACCGTAAAACTACGAAACTGAGGATTGTATTCGATGCTTCTTCCAGTAGTGGTTCTGGTCTCTCATTGAATCAATGTCAACATGCAGGACCGAGTCTAAATCCACCCATTTTTGACTTGTTACTTCGTTTTCGATGGAACAAATTAGAAATATCAAGCGATCTTGAGAAGGCATTCCTTCAAGTAGAATAACAAGTTCAGGACCGTGATGTTACAAGAATTGTATGGACAGACGAAGAATGAAAGGTGGGAAAAGAACCAAAACTGAAAGTTTTAAGAATGACCAGGGTACTGTTCGGCATGAAGTCTAGTCCCCTTCTTCTTGCGGAAACAATTCACTTTAACATTAAGGTTCATCCAGATTCTACACCTGAGATTCGAAAGATAATAGAAGAAAATACATATGTCGACGATTTACTTTCCAGCACAGACTCTACCCAGAAAGCTCATTGGATTTTGAAACAAACTTATTCGTTGATGGCCAAGGGTGGTATGTTGCTGAAGAAATGGGCCACCAACGACGCAAGTCTTCGTGAATTGTGGAAGACCGAAAGTATTGTCGTTGCTGAAGAGCCAATAGAACTGTTAAAAGTCTTAGGCTTGGTGTGGAATCCCATAGAAGATATGTTGTTGTTGAAAGCCGACTCAGCTTTAGCATCTCTACAAAATAGTGAAGATTCCAAATGGGGGATTTTAGAAACCCTAGCCCGAGTTTTCGACCCACTGGATTTCATTTCTCCAAAAACAATAGCAGCCAAGTTTCTGTTACAGGATGTCTGGCACTTGAAATTAGGTTGGGATGAAGACTTACCCAGTGAACTGCAAGAGAGGTGGATCTTGTGGAAGCAAGACTTGCAGTTAGTAAGAGAGATCAAACTGCCAAGATGGTATGCCACTTCAGAAGGAAATTCTACTTAAAGCCAACTTCATGTATTTTGCAATGCCAATCCAAAGGCGTGTGGAGCAGTGGCATATTTGAGATTGCCGTCAAAGAATTCAAATTTTTCCACAACTTTTGTTACGTCTAAGTCAAAAGTTGCACCGTTACATGTGATGAGCATACCTAGACTGGAGTTGATGTCATGCCTGATTGGAGCTAGATTGGCAGTAGTAAGGGATTTGAAGAATAACAGGCCCTTTTGAACAGGCCCTACAGTCAACCCGTACATTTTGTCATGTTTATCCAATTTGAGTATTATTTTTCGCAGGTTTTTTCTTAATGTTTGTCACCGAGTGCTTATTTTTAAGGGTAGGGTTTCTAGCACGTAGAGAAAGCACGGTAGGTATAAAAGGCGTGAATAATTCCGCAAGTCTTCATATTAGCTATGGCTGCCAAGTACGAGGCAGTGTTCCGGTGCAAGAAATGCAACGTTGAGTTTTTATCGCGAGAAGAGGTAGAAAATCATCTGCAGAAACCTTGCGTCTTAAACTTTACGTGTCTCGATTGCGGAATACTCGTTTCTTCTTACGATGAAGTTTTGGCGCACCACGACCGATGCGATGGAAAAATGATCACGCTTGAAAAAGTCAAGTTTGGATGTGCATATTACTGCGAAGCTTGTAGGAAGTATTTTCCCGCTTTGGCAAAAGCAATGGTTCACATCAGGATTTTACATTCGTCTCTTCCGTTGAACGAAGAGACGGTTTCGAAAGATTAAAAAAAAGGACCAACGATGATTGACGAAGACAAAAAACCAGAGATGTCTGACATGAGATTTGTTTATATCAATACTGCGAAAAGACGTCCAGGAGCAGCAGCTATAAATGGAGGTACGAAGGGTGTCATGAAGGAAAATGTAACATAACCTGCGAATCGTGCGGTGAGACTTACTCAGATAGTCTCATGTATAAACGGCACAAGTGTGGAGAGGCTGTAAAACAACGTGGAAGGTAAATTGGAGAGTGTTAAAAAAAGACTGAAATTGTCTTTTCCTATACTCAATTCCCGGTTAAGGAAAGTAATAATTTCTCAAATGCCCTCACATTTCAACCTGGTAGTAAACAACGTCAGATCTCTAGTCGTACCTATAATAGAGGATACTAGAATCGACTGGGCCTTGTCCTACATGATTCACGATTTGAAAGACAAGACGGCGATGACCGAAGATACCGAACTCGAGGTGAAGCCATTCAGTTTGGATTTAGGAGGTTTTGATCTCGTGATCTCTGAGGTTTTGATCTCTGATGAAATGCACTACGAGCCCTTGATTTTGTTGGAATAATACGAGGACAAATATTGGAATCTATTAGAACAATGTCGATGTCTTATGGTAAACATAAAAGCTCAAATTGGATTATGCATTCTCTTCGAAAAAGCGATGGATAATACGGAAACTACTAAAGCTTATTTCAATTCCAACCTGCTCAGAGTGGGGAGCAAGGAGGTTCTCTCGGAAATGTCAAACAAAATTCTGCATAGTATTGGACAGTTTGCAGTGGAAGGAAGTAGGTGGGTTGTCAACCACTGCGTCTGCACCGAACTATGCGTTGGAATTTATAGACCTTTTGCCAGGAAAGGTTACGTAGCACTTCCCAACAAGCTTAAATTAGGTCCCGATATACTGGTCAATGTGTGTAGTGAAGATGATAAATGTTTTCTGTGGGCCATGTTGGCCAGTATACACCCCTTTCCATCTTCACAACATGATTGGAATATGAAACATTACCTTCCTTGTGCGCACGAGTTAGTTGTTGGTATGTTGGACCCAGTTCCTATATCCAAGATTGCGGCATTCGAAAAAGCCAACAACATTTCAATATCTGTTTTTGGTTTCGAGGATGATGAGCCTTGCGTTTATCGCGTGAGTTCCTTAGTTGAAAGTAAACATCACGTTGACTTGCTTCTTCTCGATGGACACTACGTGAGGATAAAAGATTTCAACAAATTCATCACGAGTTTCAACCCTAACAGAAATTTGAACTAATTTTGCAGGCATTGCCAACATGGTTTTTGAAATAGTTTCAGGTATGAAAACTACCATGTACCGTATTGTAAGGGAGTTCCGTATCAAAAGACCTCGTTGCCCGTCAATGATGTTATCCGGTTTAAGAATATAAAGAACGAGCTCAAAAGGTTTACATAGCCTACGTGGACTTTGAAGCAGTGCTGCACCCAGTCTCCAGTTGCGATGGAACTATACATACGCCAGAGTTAATCACATACACCAAGCTTTCAGTTTTGCCTACGTGATTGTGGACCACTTAGGTGGAGTGTTCTCTAAAAAGGTTGTACAGAGGAGTAGACTGCGTGAAGGTATTCTTCGAATCTATGTTAAAGGAGCAGAAAAAGATCGTGGCTTACGTGGATTCCCTCAAACAACGGATGAAACGTTTAACAACGGAGCAGTGGTTGCTGGACAAAGAAGCTGCGGTGTGCCATCTTTACAAACACGATACATTTACCCCTCCCCAAGAAAAGTTTAACGGATTTACGAAAGTACGAGACCACGACCATATTACCGGTGAATTTAGAGGCGCCGCGCACAGCAAGTGTAACTTTGCTTACACTTTGAACAAAAACATAGCGGTTGTTATGCATAATTTAGAAAAATACGACAGTCATTTCGTCGTGAAAGCTCTGAATTCGTTTAAAGATTTGAACGCTCAGCATAATGTCAGGATCATCACTAAGAACAAGGAAAGAATCAGCAGCAAGAAATTAGGCGGTTTTACTTGCATAGATAGTATAGCATTTATGACGGCATCGTTGGAAACTCTAGCTTCGAACTTAAATAGCTTCAGCCTCATGGACAAGCTTTTCGAAGGTGAATCTGTGAAGCTCGTACGAGGCCTTAGGCAATAAGGTGTGTTTCCATACAAATACCTGACAAATGTGGAAATGTTTGAGGAGAAGTGTTTACCTCCCATGTCGGCATTTGCCTCGTTGTTGAAAGGAGCGATCTGCTCCAAATCTTATCAACATGCGATGAAGTTTTGGGATTTAGGCAAATGAAAAACGTTTGGAGATTACCACAACCTGTATTCATGGACGGATGACAGGCTTTTAGCCGATGTCTTTGAGAACTTTAGAGCAACTAGTTGGGCTAGTTACGGATTGGACCCCTCCCATTACATTTCTACAGCCTCCCTATCTTGGGACGTGGCGCTCAAGAGGACGGGAGTGTCTTTGTATCTCTTCACTAATGCTGACTTGCATCTTATGGTGGAAAAGGGTATAAGAGGCAGTGTCTCGTTTATAGCTAGAAGATGCGCTAAACCAACAACCCGTATATACCATCTACCTTCGACCCTGATAAAAAGAATTCTTACATCATATTTTTGGACTTCAACAACTTATACGGTTGTGTAATGTGCGAGTATCTACCAACTGGAGAGTACGAATGGGTGCCGGAAGACCAGCTCGAGGATATAAATCTCGATAATTATGGAGATCAGAGAGATATGGGGCTGTTATTGGAAGTGGACTTGGAATACCCCGAGATGCTTCATGCATCACACAATGATTTCTCGTTAGCCCCGGAACACATGAAAATCACAAAGTCTATACTTTCTCCTTTCAACCGTCGTGCAACGTGGTTAACATACAGCAACGGCCTAAATCTAACAACTAACTTTCCCTCAAAGACAAACTGTGTGGTGCCCTATAGAAATTTGAAATATTACCTCTCTCTCGGCATGGTTCTCAAGAAAATACACAGAGCGATCAGTTTTAGGCAAGCGCCTTGGCTGAAACCTTACATAGAGTTTAATAATGAGGAAAAGCAAGCAGCTAGTAACGATTTTGACAAAAACCTCTACAAACTGCAAAATAATTCGATTTTCGGTAAGACAATAGAGAACAAACGCAAGAGAAACAATGTCTTGATAGCAACGACGAAAGAGAAAGCTATCAAGTATGTGTCTCACCCCCGCACCACGAGTTTCACTTCTCTAAGCGAGGATTTGGTAATTTTTACAAAGACGCCAGCAAACATCATCTTGAACAAGACCATCGTGGTTGGGTTTAGTGTCTTGGAACTGTCAAAGTTACTAGTCTACCGGTTTCACTATGACCACATGATGAAAAAGTACGGACCAGAGAGATGTAATCTCCTAGTCACAGACACAGATAGTTTATGTTATTCGATAGAAATGGACAATATTTACAAAGATATGGAGAAGATGTGTCAGTGTTCGACACATCCGACTACCCAAAAGATAATTTCTTACACTCCAACATCAACAAAAAAGTATTGGGGAAGATGAAAGACGAGAGCGCGGAGTGCCCAATTTCGAGGTTGTAGGTTTAAAGTCGAAGCTTTACAGCATTTTACAATCGGATGGGAAGAACAAGATGGCCTGCAAAGGCATTAAGAAAAACAGCACAAGTGGTGCTCGAAACGTACAAGAATATGCTGTTTAATACTAGCGTTGTGAGAACTCTGGAGTCTTACATTTGTTCGGAGGCGCACAAACTAAAAAACCGTTGCCATCAACAAGTTGGCTTTCAGTCCGTACGACGGCAAGAGATGGGTCTGCGACAATGCAGTCCGTACTCTAGCTTATGGGCACGTGAATTCAGCTTAAACTATCTATATCATCCATCCAACTGTTGTACTTGGAGTCATAGCCATTCCATTGAACGAAATAAAGCATTTTCCCGTTTTTTCCCCTCTTTTTCCGTAATCCTTGCTCAACTAGAAATAACTCTAGAACTTAGTTTTTTTTAATTTCCTCTTCATAGAAACCTTCGAGCACCGGTTCACCCGACTCTTCCTTTAAAAGATACGTAACTGGTTGGTTTTTTTGCACTTTACGGATCGTGAATACTTTGTTAGTAAAATTTTGCAAACACCTTTATCGAAATTTTTTTTTAACTTTAGAAATCCTGACTTTATTTCCTATGGCAAACTTGGGTTTCTTCAACATATGTTTAGGGTTAGTTCGTCTCAGCAACAATTCATGACGTCTGGTTACTTCCCTAGGTGTCAGTTTTGTGGTGGAATGAACCGTGTCGTTTTATTGCGAAACCAACTCGTCAATAATGTGTATCCACTTGTAATTCCCCTGCCTGGTGAATTTTTTCCACATTCGAGTTTTCAGCGTTCTGTTTCTGTTGAAGCGTTCGACCATGCTTGCTTTCTTCTCAGAGTATGTAAAATACATGTTGATGTTATGACGCATAATAGCGCTTTGAAGTCTTTATTGTAGAACTCACTACTTAAATCGACTTGTAAATTTTTTAGAGGCGGTCGCTCCTGAGAGTATTTTCTTGAAAGCTTCGGTAACATCTAGACCGGCTTTAGATTTAAGGGGAATGGCCCAAGCAAACCTTGACATGACGTTAATGCAAGTCAGTAGGTAGTTAAATCCTTTATTTAGCTTAGTATACGGTGTCATCTCCGCCAAGTCAGCCTGCCATATATCGTTTAGGCCCAGTGCAATCACCTTCCGTCTCGGAAAATTTGTCCGCGTCCGTTTGTGAAGTTCGTTTACGAGTTGATCCATTTTTTTTTATTTCCCATTCCGAACATGAGTTTTGTTTTCATGATTTTCTTAACGACGGAAGTGGCTTTTTTTCTCTCCATGTCAGAGATGGATCCTCTCTCACCCTTTGAGCTTTTGAAATTAGAACTTCATCGGCGGTGTGGCGATCTTTTGAGTCTGAGCTCTCGGAATAAGCTATATCGTGTTCTTTGCAAGCTTCATCTAGTTTATTTATTCCAGGATCTCCTCGTGCCAGTCGCTTCTTCAGCTGAGTTCCAGGATTGCAGTATTGATACCACGATAAAGGTATTCAACGGGCAAGTTATCTATGATTTTGTTCACAAGTCACTTCCCCACTTAGACGAAGTAAGCTTTTTTGTAAAGCATACATCGCAAAACACAATCTCCATCAGTCTGTTGTTTCGAGAAGTTGTAGAAACTGGGGCCTTCGACTGGTTAGGAGTCGAACGTTTACATTTGACGCAATATTTCATCTTTACGGTTGCTCTTTTTTACTAAAGTACAATCCTTTTTATCTCTTTAAAAAAAAAGACAACATGGATTCATGTTTATTAATAATATAATAATAATAATAGAAAGTTTGGTGCAATAGCACACAGGTCAGGAAAGGACCCTGGAATGTCGCTAACATCCAGCCTGGAAGTCGTATAAGGTAAAACAATGAAATACATGAAACAGTTGTAGTGAAAGTTAAAAACAGAGATGAAAATTAAAATTAAAGCTATTAATATGGCAGGACAGTTTAAGTTTAACCCAAAGCCAATAAAAAAGTTCACATGGGCATTGACTGATCCAATATGACCAAGACCTAATTAAAAACTCTAACCCAACAATAAAAACTTAGCTTGCTATGTAATATTCTGGCCGCTTCAAGAACTCGGTTAAGTTTGATAAATTTAGCAACCGCTTAAAAGTGTTAATGGAGGAGGCTCAAACTGTCTCGTCAGTCAGTGAATTTCATACTGTGATTACTCTTACAGCAAAGAAATTTTGTCTACAGTTTAGTCTCACCGGCAAAGACTCCGACTTGAAAATTAATCTAAACACACCCATTCATTTGGACTCTGAAAAAAATTACGAATTGGCTCTGCTTAATTTAGATACTTATAACAGCATTCACAACATCACCTCGAGAATTAACGAAATTCAGTACACTACAGATGCTGGTGCTTCATAGCACAAAGTGTTTGTAAGTCCCGGTGCTTATGAAATCGAGGATTTGAATAAATTTCTCAAGTCAACGATAGATGAGAATCGGCACAGCAAGGATGCCATTACGATACTTCCGAATCTAAACACTTTAAAGAACTACCTTGGTAATTACCGATTCAAATTACGGAATATATTTTTCGAGTGACAAGAGTTTGGCTCCAGTTTTGGGGTTTGACTTTGGCAACTACGTGAGAAGTTGAGAAAGTCAAATTATATTCGACATTATGAGCATCAACACAATTTTCGTACATGTGGATATCATAGGCAATTCGTACCTAAATAGCGATACTCAGCCCACTTTATATTCCTTTTATCACAAGTCCCCGCATAATTTAATTTACCTCCCAGTTACTACAAAGTTAATCAGAAGTATAAGAGTTTGGCTCACGTCGCAGACCAGCGAGTTATTGGATTTAAATGGTGAGAAGCTCATGGTGCGACTTCATTTGAGATCTACAAATTAATTTAAAAAAAGGATAAAATGCTCGTGTTTGGAATAAAGGTAAAGGACATAATTTTACCTCTCATAATAAAAACAAATGGTTTGACAACTAGAACAAAGCTTTCATCAAATTCATAACAATGCCCAGAAAATGAGCGTAGTAGAAGGTTACTTAAAAATCAACGAACCTTTCGTGTACGATTCATCGGTCGAGTCTTACACGTACCACGAATACAATCCTATTGCTGGCACCAATCTCAACAACGTAAATTCGGAAATCCGCATACACGTAGAAAATCAAGATTTATTTCGGCACGTTACTGGACTGTCTTGGTAGCCTATTGCGTGGTGTTCCCCCAGCAGTGTAACGACTCTAAACACAACTTAATGCAAGCACAGGAATGGATGTGTTTATTAGGCATCCAAGCCTTTTATAACAAAGTGTCATGTGACACAGTGATCATGTGTCACATCTGTGGTGATCAGTACCAATCATAGTTACAGGTTACATGTATGGCACTCCTATTAGTGTATTAAACTAGGATGGGTTAGCATAAGGAAACAAGTATAGCTAATTACAGTGGTGCCACAAGTGACGACACCACACTAATGACAAAGAAATAAAAAAACTGAAAAAAATTCCTAACTTCCTGAACAAAAAGAAACAATTAGGTGTATTTTTTTCTATGAACATATATTTCTATTGTGAGTCTCTGCTTAACCTTAAGAAGTTTTCAATTTAAGAGAGCAAGGGAGCTATCAATGTGCTTTCACAGTATACTAGCTTGACGTTTTTGAAAGCTAAAAAAACTTGTATAACTCGAGAAAAAATCGTGCATAATAGCCTGCGAAACGATTGGCTATCTTAAATTTTACAGAATTTACAGATTTGACATTTTACTTGCTTTATTTTTTAGATATATGACAATGCAATGTTCAACAATTTTTTAATAATGCTGCGATTTTGAATTTTGTAGATTTTTCCACTTCTAATCGAGAATTTTGCTGAATTTTTGAAGAAAATTTTTCAAGACGTTTGCAGCACTTCAGATATTGTAGCATCATGTGGCTACAGTTTGGTTGAACATCTTACATCGTAACTTGAGTGGCTTTACTTTGGCTCCATGCACACACAACTCGATGTTATGCCATGAAAATAAAAAAACATATAAGATTAAAACCAAGGAATCTGTTTTCCTTATGTATAACAAGTTACAAACACATGTTTGTCTCACGACAACAATTAAAATTTACCTTGTTAATTCAGGGCACACATAACAATATACGTACATTTTTGCCGTCATTGCACAATTTAAAAATAACCTTCTATTAGGCTAACGAATAACTAAATTACTACATAACGGAGTTACGGTTGTATTAGTGCGTTTTTAATTTACAAGTTCAAACGGTTAAATGTTTTTTTTAGTCCTTTATGACGTCCTAAGTCCGGAGAACGTTTTTTGGTTTCAGTTTCGGAAGCAACCTCTTGAACTGGAGCAATACTTTCCGTTTGGATTTATTTTTGTTAATGGTTTTGGAGTCTGCTGAATAGTGTCGGACAATACTGCGCTATTTATTTCCGAATTCTGTCCAAGGAGGGACGTGCTGTTGGGGGGAAACAAATCTTTTTGTACGACACATTCATCAGTAACCCCGTCTACTGGACTATCAGTGATTGGTTGAAGGGTAGTGTCATGATTATGACATTTGTCTGCTTTTGATTGGCTGGTGCCTGGCTTAGTGTGGGTGCACTCAGGAGACATTGCTTTTGACTTAGCCGGAGGTGTAAACAAACTGGAAGGACGGGAACCAATAGATTTCCTCGTACGGTAATTGGGCATGACAACTACTTGGCTTGGATTGGTAGTGGAAGAATGTCTATTTTCAGGGTGATTAACGGGTGGATTATTCATCGCTGAATTCGCTGTTTTTCGTGCTGCATTTGGCAAGTTATCGGGACTTAGCTTAGGCATAGGCTCGACAGGAATTACTGCATCTTCGATGTCAGTGCGTTCTTCAAATCTCATTCATAAGTTACATCTTGCCTTTTGAATTATTACGTTAGTTTGTGTTCGGACATTATAGATTTCATGTGGTAGTATGGCATTTATTATACCGGACAGCCATAACTTGTCGAATGTACGGCTGAAGTTACGGTACCACACGAGCGTGTTTAATGTAAACTTAACCAACGTTTTCATTTGTGAATTAGCAATTTGTTTATGCTGACGTTGTTTCACTTTTGCTATTGGAACTGGAAGCAATAAATCAAGTCGTGATTTAAACTCACGGTTAAAATAAAGTTTTGCTGCTCTTGCTTGAGTGGTAGTACTTAGCGTAATTCTACTGGATTCTATAAATACGTTAATACTGTCTTGTTTTCCGAGACCATCCCTTCTCACAGTCTTATAGATTTTCTTAAAGTTCTTAACAAAACTTCTGCTAGGCCATTTACCCAGGGCAAATAACTAGGCCCTGTTAGGTGAGAATACCCTTGGATTTTAGCCAATCTTGAAACAAACTCGAGCACCATTGAGGGCCGTTGTCCGTAACAAGTACGTCAATTAAGCCGTATTCGGCAATGTGGGTATTCATAATACCTGTTACTTTTTCGGACGTTATGGTTTTCATTTTGTGGACAAATGGGATTTTAGTATGGGCGTCAACCATGACCAAAAACATGTAATTATCCATGGGGCCACAAAAATCGATGTGAAAATGGGCATTAGGCTTGAGCGGGTACTCCCAGGTGTGTTTAAAACCTGGTGATTGGTTTTCTTTGAACTGTTGGCAGTTTGCACAAGATTTTACCTTATGCTCAATTGCGATGTCCATAGAAAGCCACCAGATTTTCGCTCGTGCAAGACCTTTTAACTTAACAATTCCTAAATGGGAACTATGTAAGTGTTTAAACATTTGTTTCTGCAAGGCTGCAGGCATTATGACTCGGAATCCCCAAAATAATTTAAATAATCCTACAGTTATTTCAGTACGCCTAGTAAAGTATGGAAGTAAATCCTGGTCGTCACAATGACTGGGCCAGCCATGGTGAATGTATCTAAATACTTTGCATAGAATAGGATCCCTACGACTTTCAGCAACTAACGTTTTATTTAAAACTGGTAAGTTAGAAATGGTTTCAAGTGCTAATACATTGTACTGCACATCAGCCTGTTCAAATTTCTCATCATTGGGGAGGGGAGACATGACAACGCATTAGCTGTTACATTTTCCTTTCCAGAAATGTGCTGAAAATCATAGGAATACCCGTTCAGAAGGACTGCCCAACGCTGAACCCTCGCTGCTGCCATTTGGGGAATACCTTTTTTGGGACCAAAAATCCAAAGAAGAGCCTTCTGATCAGATTGAAAGATGAACTTTTGCCTATAAACGTATTCGTGAAATATCTTCACCCCGCCCCCAAGCTACACTTAAAGCTTCAAGGTCAAAATGGCTATACCCTTGTTCTGCCTTTGTTAATTTTCTGGAGGCAAAAGCTATTGGTCTGCTCTCACCATTAGGCATTATATGCATCAGGCTAGAACCTATTCCATAAGGACTTGCGTCGCAGACAAGCTTAAGCTTCTTTTTAGGGTCATAATGCACTAGTATCTTAGACTTAACAAAACGTTCTTTTACTGTATTTACTGCCTTGTAAATTTCCCCCCACATCCATTTAACTTTGGGGCTTAACAGCCTGGTCTCTGGGGCAAGAATATGTGCCAAGTTAGGAAGACACTTTGAATAGTGGTTTACGAATCCTAAAAAACTTTGTAACTCCTGTATGTTAGTGGGGTTAGGGGCATTGGTAATGGCTTCAGTACCTCTGGCAGGGTATGTAAACCTTCAGCGTTGATCATGTGACCAAGATACTTGTGTTCAGGCCGTGCTAACTTGCACTTGTCAATACGACATTTAGGCCCAGCATCTTGGAGGGAAGTCAAAAGTTGGTTTAACGCTTCGTCATGAGATTTTCCCTTGCCACTGACCAAAATGTCGTCAAAAAACGGCACGCACTTAAGAATTTCGCTAGTGAGTTGCGTCATAATGCACTGGAATATTCTGGACTTGAGGCAAGGTCTAAATGCACTCTAAGCCATCTGAAAAGTCCTAGTTGGTGGCGTGTTAATCATTAAAGCAGTTTGAGACTCCTTATCCAACTCAATTTGCAGGAACGCATCCTTCAAATCTATCAAACTAAAGGTATCACTGCCTGATAACTGACTAAATCACTCTGCGGCTGTGGGAACTGGGTAATGGTCCACCTCTAGCTGAGGATTAACGGTGGTTTTATAATCCCTTATGACACGTATGTCAGCGTTCGGTTTATGAACTATGACCTGAGGAGTCGCCCATTCGGAAGTTTCCACAGCCTCCAGAAGACCCAGACCATGCAACAAGGCGCTGAATTTCCTGGTTAACTTGTTCTTTTAAAGCAAGGGGGACAGGGCGAACTCAGCGGTAAACTGGTTTCGCATCAGCCTTTAACTGTATTTTGGCTTTGTAATTTTTGAATTTTCTAAAGCCAGGGCCAAAGAGCTCTGGAAGCCACTCTTCAATCTCCTTAGTGTTAACCACAGATGGGTTTAACTTAACTTTTTTAAACTGTTTACTTTAGTTTGGAGATCAAAAAAGGTATCGTTTCTTACTCTAAAGTCAGAAATCCAATCTTTGCCAAATAAATTTGACTTATAGTGTTTGGAAACTATAGCATCTAAATGCTCGGTTTGGCCATTTACAATTACTTCAAGGTTAACTAGAAACATGGCTAACTCCTTCCCTTCAGTGTACGAGTTTATAGAATATGGACTATTTATTAATGGCACATTAGAAAAGTATTTGTTGTACCAGTCCATGTAGATGGCTGTCCCATTTGCACCGGAATCTTGTTCTATTAGTAACTCAATTCCATTCAGAGTTACTGGAATGTACCATTTAGATATTTTTATTTGGTTAATGACTACTTAGTTAGTTTGAACTGGGTCTGAACCTTGTTCAGTTATGCTGCTCACTCCAATGGTGTTGTTTTGCAAGCGATAGTCCTCTACGGACTCTAATTCACTAGTTGAATCATCAAATTGGTTGTTAATGTCCCTACCCTCAGTTTCAGACTCACTAAATTCGTTTTTGGTAAGCAGATTAACTTTTTTGCGGAAGCTATATTTGTTTTTAGCCTTACTTTTGGGAGTAAAACTCTGTGATGATTTTGCGTTTACTTTAGGTGCATGAGCACTAGGACTTTTTCTACAGACTACCTTTAGGTGTCCTTTGGTGTGACACCGGCCACAGATGTAATATTTGTACTTACATCTAGACTTTACATGGCCATCGCGTCCGCAGCAAAAACAAGTGATATCCGAACTGGTTTTAGGTCGAAACTTAGAAGTTTTGTTTCTTTTAGTGACATAATTTACTGATTTGATGTTTGAACGAATTTCTGCTTGGTCTGCCTCTACAGATTCTAGGGACAGAGCAAGAGACACTGTTTCAGATAAACTGTTTTCTTTAAAAGTTCCATTTCAGACAAAATTCCACCAATGAATCTATCACGAATCATTTCACAGTTAATGTTCTTAATTTTGTCGAAATCACAATGTTTAGTTAGGAGCTTAAGAGCTGAAACATATTGATTTAACGATTTCTCAGACCTTTGGGCTCTTCTGAAGAATTTCATCCTTTCTGACACTACAGAAGGAAGCGGCTCCAAATCGTTTAGAATAGCTTTAACTAATTCATCGTACGATAAATCTGTTGAACCTTAGGGGAAATAATGTTTAAAATTTTATCAAACATCACCTTCCCACTGAGGCGATTAAAATATCCAATCTTTCTGCATCAGCAACTTTATTTGCTCTAACGAAATAATCTATACGTGTTGAGTAAATTCACTGTTGAACTCAACAAACAGGCTAGACGGTTTTGCCATATCCTCTCAGTCTGTAACTTAGCACTCAGGCTAGAACTTAAGTCAATAATTTAAACAATTATATTATTAACTGCAACGTCAACTACGTCGTATTTGCAAAAGTAACATCTGTAATGACGGCCACTACAGGTGGTACACAATTTCACCTGCAACTGACATACCTATGTCACAAGTAATAAGCTTTAACAAATTTCTACAATTTAGCAAAATAAATTACTAAGCATCTCGAGACTATAATTGAAATGTCTAACATCTAAGCCTAATTCCAAATTCATAGCCTACCTAATTTTACAATTTGCTTGCCCAAAAAGTTTCATAATTAGGATTTAACACCATTATTTAATTTACTTCTCAAGCAAAATAAAATAACAACAACACCAGCTTAAGCAGCCTGCAAGCCGAACAAGTTTCACTAAACTTAACTAAGTAATTAACTTGATAATTTACCTCAAAGCCAGCCAGTGTAGAGAAAAGGCACATCGCTATGCTAAGGCCCAATTTATTTTGCATTTATTCTGCTTATCGTAATTATAGTAAGATAGGTGAAAACACCCGACGCGTTGCAGTGATACAAACCTTGTACAAATTGTGCATTAGCAAAGCAATTTCTCTCACTGTTCTAGCAAATAAGGAACAAATTGTTTAACTACAATTAAATTCGAACCACACAAAGTTCCACTCAGTCAAACAACAGTTTTTAGCTTTAAGATTTAAATTAATTCCCATACTGACCACTAAACTATTTTGCCTAAATAGTGAAATTGCCAACTCACCAAATTGGAGCACTGCAGCTGGTTGGTTGGGGGAATAATTACATTAAATCTTAAAATACTCCACTGGTCATCGCCATTCTCACCACCTCGTCACCATTCTGAACTGTCTTGGTAGCCTATTGTGTGGTGTTCCCCCAAGCAGAGTAACGACTCTAAACACAACTTAATGCAAGCACAGGAATGGACGTGTTTATTAGGCATCCAATCCTTTTATAACAAAGTGTCACATGACACACTGATCATGTGTCACATCTATGGTGATTAGTACCAATCATAGTTACAGGTTACATGTATGGCATTCCTATTAGTGTATTAAACTAGGATGGGTTAACAGAAGGAAACAAGTATACCTTATTACTGTGGTGCCACAAGAGACGACACCACAATAGTTACCTCCTGATTAAAGGGAGGTTACTGAAACACCAGGACTCGGCTTACACGAACACTGACGTAGCTAGTCTTATTAATAATGCTCCCATTTTCCTGTTTTCTAACAGCCGTAATAATAACAGATAATTAGCCGTAATTATCTCGGTGATAAACAAGTCGACGAGTTAAATTATCCGGGGTTCGGTACTCTGATGAGGGAACTGCTCACCTATGGCTCGGCGGAGCAACCAGCTCTGCTCAGCCAGTGCTGGGTGCTGGATAGTGCATTGCTGCTGAACTAACAGACAACTTGGGATACAAACAGCGGCACGCATCCATCATCGTTGAAACAACTCCCAAGGGAAGCTTCATTCCCCATCCCTCTGAAACACGTCATGGGATTTTTCGAAAATAACGGTAAGCTAATCTACGTAACTAAACACATCCTCACACTCATGCGAGCGAGTGACACTAACACAATCTTCAAAGCAGCGGCAGCGGCCAATGGCAAAGTTGTTCTAAATAGATCGTTCCACGTGTCACTGCCTCGGACGAGCAGAAACTTAAACTCTACAATATCATCGACCACGGAGTGACAGTGGATTTAGGATTTAGGCACTGGCATTATGATAGCTGTGTGCTCCCTCAAAATACCAGCTTCACCTGGGGCGTGCTGACTACTTCCGATGTTGAAAACCTAGGTGGATAGTTCTAGCTTTTCAAACTAACAAGCAGGACTCTTTAGTTAAAAATCCTGGTGTGTTCGATCACTGCAGTCTGCAAGATGCTCACGTGACTCTAAATTCAGAAATATATCCGTTTCTCGATTTAAATACTAATTTTGCAGCTGGAGAGTACGTCTGCGTGTACAGAATGGAGCAGCAATTTAGTCAGTTGTGCTACAACACCAACGACTTGAGTTTCGACTTGCTTCAGCTCAAGAAAGCCTACCCTCTCGTGTGTTGGATTGCTCCAAACAGTCCGACAGGCTTCAATCGGGAATCGTGGATGTACAACTCAAACTGAAGTTTAGAGCAGCAGTACTGGCTAATACTACTTGTAATGCTCTGCTCATTGGGAACAGCAAATGAATTTAAAGTTGGACAGAGGCAAAGTTATTTATTAAATAATAATAATAATAATAAAAAAGATATGGCGCTCAAAACAAGATCACGAAAAAAGAAAAGCGGCTTTTTGTGGCTAGCATTGCTAAGACTGATTTTAGCTGGGATTGGAGGATTGGCAGGTGGGACAGCGGGGGTGGTATCCACCATAAAAAAGTCACAAAATTATGCAAAAATTATGGCTGAGCTAGTTAGGCACATTAAGTCGGAAGTATCAAAAAAATAAGAAACTAACTGAAAATGTTGCTTAGCACAAAAAAAGCTGAAATTTCTAATGCATGTTTACACGTTACCCATTACTTTTAACATGTAAAATTACAAAGATCTTCCCGCCCCCCCCCCCGAAAAAGTTTGAAGATGAACATACGGGCAGCTGATTTCCTCTTTTTTCTGGCCTCGGTTTAGCTAGTTTCCAGATTTTTTTGCTTTCCAAACCTCCAAAAAAGCATTTAAAGTCCCTAAAAATGTATAAATTTTGGTGGCTTTCCTCCCACTTGCTCGTTTTCAATTAAGACTGACTTTCATGCATGTATAACTGTCAGGTATAAACACAGCACTATAATTTATCTAGAAATTTAAGGCCTCGAAATAAGCGCACCGAAGAATTTTTTCCCTACTGAAAGAATGAAAAACCATTTCTGAGTATTTATGGCAGCGATAAACTCAGTAGTATTCACTCATTTCTTGTAGGTGCTCATTTTCAAATAGTTCTGAGCATAAATATTGCGCAAAATCTTCTAGAGCCGTAATTAAGTGCATAATTTATAATGACAGTTATACAATGTGAAAAGTTGGTATGCATTTCATTATAGAAATAATGTCTATTTGAGTATTTTAAGGAAATATAGAGGTTGATCCGCAAAAAAACTGATGACCCGCAATATTCTAAGTTCAACTTTTCTAGTTAACACCCCTCAGAACTAGGAAAAGACAAATTAAAATCTTCTATCCTCTTCTGGTTCTGCGGTGTGCTAACTATAAAAGTTGGAAAATTGTGGGTCATCACTTTTTTGTGGATCAACCTGTATTCATTGCTACTTTTATTTCATATTATAATTCATATTAACAGGGTTCACACAAGAAATTCAAGCACTTTCAAGGACTTTTTCAAAACAGGTGTCATTTTTCAAGGACTATTCCAACACCAACGCTGTCGTTTTAAGGACATTTTGTTAACCAACAAGCTTACTCAAATAAGGTCTAGTTTTACCAGTGAAGAGTCAACAACCACTCATTAAACAATAAAAATGTTCTGGTATGACTGGAAAAAAAACAAGTGGAAAATTCAGGGGGTAAAAAACGTGAAAAATTGCTTTCTGATTTTTTTCGTGTTGTAAGTTAGGTTAGGGGTATAATTTTAAATTAAGACGAAAAAAAATAAATTCAAGGTCTTTCAAGGACATAGCTAACAATTTCAAGGAATTCAAGGCCTGGAAATTTTTATTACAACCGTAATTACTTGTGTAATTTATAAGGACAGTTATGTACTTTGAAAGGCAAGTATGACTAGTCCCACAAAAAGTACCTAATTAAAGTTTGCAAAAGGGTCCCTAATTCATTCCCTAAAAAGTCCCTAATTAAAGTTTGCAAAGAGGTCCCTCTCCTTCCAATCACACTTAAAAGTCCTTAATTTAATTTAACACCAAGCTATGGAGTTTATTTATATGATGACGTTGCAAACAGGACCAACAGACTGTGACTGAGGTATGCTTATAAACCTCACTCACACTTAAGTCCTATGGTAGTTGTGTAAAATTAATCTCAATTTTATACTAATTTAATTTATAATATTTTTCATTTTATACAAAAAAAATTAAATATAATAAACTGTAAAACTTACATATAGGCAGCTCTTAACTTCAGTCCATCATCTTAAGCTCGCAAAATCCGTTTGAACTTCTTGCTAAATTCCAGGAGCTTAAATACCGTTTTTCACAGCACATAGCTCTGTTAGGCAAAACTTTAAACTTTTTTAAAAGCGAATCTCAAGTAAGTTGCCGGCCACAAACTCAACTCCCTAGATAATTTCAATAGTACATTTTCATTTTTTTCCTGAGCCGAACAAGAACTAACTATTTAAAACTAGAATTTGACATAATTGAATAATCGATCCGGGAAGATCTAGTCAAACGTATTTGCCCAACTGGAACAAATCGATTTTTAATTACCAGTCAAACAATAAAGTTTTATCCCGAATACAAATCTGACTTGCCAGCCAGCCAGCTAGCCACGCAGAACCAAAGTTTCTCTCCGAGATTTGTAGTGTCGACAGAAAATAATTTTGAAAATTCATTTTGGCCGAGTCAAACCAAGTTTGGCTCGGAAACCTACTCCAGCGGCCATAGGAGCCAACCTTCTTATAAACAAGGTTCTGACCTACTAAAATCCATTGTAGCTATTTTTGGAAGAGGACGGACGTTGGAGTGTACGCTCCTATATGGTGAATATTATTAAATTTAATTAACACTTAAAATCAGTAATTTTCAGTTGAATTGCAAATAATTTAACGCTATGTTTTCCATTGTAAAGACTATTTACTGCATTGATTTTTAAGTGTTAAGTTTGAATTTCCTTATAGGAAGGGTACTGTATAGGAAACGCCATGCTAACAGAATCGTTATATTGAATAGATTAATGGAATATTTAAACGTTAAACATTATGAAAATAAACACTAAAACTTTGAGCAATCTGCATAGACAATCAGCGTTCGGAATAGCCAGCATGTACGTTTTAAAACAATTTAAAATTCGAAATGTAATCGCTCGTCTTCAATTTAGCACAACCTATTCTATTTTTCACGTGCTTGCAATGTGAAAAATACTGACTTTTAATAACAACATGACAACAATCAACACTGTATAAATCTTGCCAAGTCATTAACCTCATGTTGCAAACTTTCACGTTATTGACTAACAAAAATAGGTGCTATGATGGTGTCAATGATTTTAAAAATACAAAACACAACAAAGAAATTACAATCAGAACACTCACATAAAAGTTTCCTATTTTTTTTAGTGAGTAATAATCTGATAGAATTTTTTATTTTTAAATCCATAGTTATTGTCATATATTTCACCAGAGGCCGTTAGTCGCTCTAGAGGGCAATTACACAAGCACTCAAGAAAAAAACAATCTATACAATTTTCACTTAGAGGTTCAGTGATGCAAGTTAAAGACGATAACTGTGAAGGTATTAGAATTCCCCAAACTTACAGAAATGTTGCTCAGCAGAAAAAAGCAAATAGCAAATAGGTATATCCTACCGCAATGTTCTCTTTCTGTAAACCCACAGAATAAACTGCCCTTCCCCAAAAAATACTCAATATTGATGAAGTGATAACTGTGTGTTTTTTGGATACCCCCCTCTGTCCCACCGAAAATTTGGAGCCTCATCGGACTTCTGTTCGGCCCTGCACCCCCGTAAAAATAGGCGCACGGTGAACAAAACACCAACATCGTTGAAAAAAAACATGCAAAAAATACTCAAATAGGAGTGGGAACATCAGGAGGACGGGGGGGGGGGGGCCTCCTCAAAAAGGGCCTGTTTTCCACCAAATTTTTATACTACCAGGTCATAGTATTCTTTTGAGGTCGTGACAAAGCAAACGCTAATTCTTTTATATTTTTGGTTAAAGAGAAATTTTGACCATTTTTATAAAATAAGCAAACGGTGACAAACATTAAGAAAAAACTTGCGAAAAATAATACTCAAATTGGACAAACATAACTAAATGCACAGGTTTACTGTAGGACCTGTTCAAAAGGGCCTGTTATTCTTCAAATCCCTTACTTTTATTGGCAAGTCATATTTGGCAGGCACTGGGTGCAAACGACTTAGAGACCTTCCTTTGGGCTGATTCCAAGGTAGCCTTGGATTGGTTGAGAGGCCCCCCTGCACGATGGAAGCTGTTCTTAGGCAGAAAAGTCCAAGAAATACAGTCTTTATCAGCTAACGACAAATGGAATTATTGTGCTTCGTGTCATAATGTAGCTGATTTAATAACGAGAGGTCAGTCATTGAAGTTTTTATCACAATCTGAGAATGGTGGAAAGGCCCATTGTGTTTGGGGCAAGAGTCCGAATCTTGGCCAGTGGATGGTTTGACAAGACTGCCAGGCAGTTTATCCCAAATGGTGTTTGAAGAAAAATTAGCAGAAGTTAAAGTTCAACAAATGTCAACATCTCTTCCATTATTAGACTACAACAAGTTTAGTAGTTTGCTGAAAATTATACGCATTATTGCCTGTAATCAATAATAGGCGTTTTCTGCATAATTACAGAAGAATTGACGTTTCCAGTCAGTTATTTTTGTCAGCCGATGAGTTAAAGCAGGCAGCAGCCAACTATTGGTTTAGAATCATTCAAGAAGAGTGTTTTCCCCCTGAATGTAATGCTTTATGGCAAAGTCAAAAGGTTGATCAAAAATTAAGGTTGCTTCAATTTGACCCATTTATGGGGAAAGATGGGCTTTTGAGAATGGGAGGCCGGCTGAAATATGCAGCGATGATGGATGACAGGAAAGAGCCAAAATTGTTAGCCTTTAACAAATTATCCTTTCTATTTATTTTAGAACAGCATTTTCAAGCGGTTCATAGTGGCATTCAAAAGACCTTAGTACGTATGAGAAATCATGTTTGGATGTTAAAGGGTTGGCAGTCAGTACAAAAAACAATTCGAAAATATATGATTTGCAGGAAATGGAGTGCGAAGCCTGCATTAGTGAAGGAAGCTCCATTGCCAGCAGCAAGAGTCTGTAGGTATGACCGTTTGAGGTCACAGGAATCGAATTTGCTGGGCTTTACTTGAACAAAAAAACACGGACAGAAGAAGAAATCGTACATTTGTGTATTTTCTTGCACAGTCACTAGATCAATTCATTTAGAACTTATCTCTTCGCAAGGTATTAAGCCCTTTTAGCTAGCATTGAAACGTTTTATAACAATGCGTGGATGCTGCAAACTGATTTATAGTGATAATGCCAAGACCTTCCAACAAACGGATTCATTACTAAGAGAAGCCTGGAGTTTGATCACTCATAAAGACATTCAAGATTATTCATCAAGAACCTCAATTGAATGGCATTTCATCACTCCTCAAGCTGCGTGGTGGGGAGGATTTTATAAGAGAATGGTAGGTGCAGTCAAGAGGCATTTAAGAAGAATCTTAGGATCAGCCTTGCTGGACTTTGAGGAATTGTCTACCTAGCTTTCAGAAGTAGAAGCAGTAATTAATAGTCGTCCTCTAATGTCTGTCACAGAGGACCCTATAGATTCGGAATACCTTACCCCCTCTCATTTCCTCCTTGGTCGAGTTGGAGGGTAGGTGTTGGATGCACTCCCATCTGTGGATCGTGTCTTTCCAAAGAAAGATTTACAAAAACGCTGGTACTTCAGAACCCGTTTAATAAATAACTTTTGGAGGACGTGGAGCGAAGAATATTTGTCACAGCTTCAATCAGCGCATAAGCTCAATGTTCCTTCGTCAACTTGTCCTCTCCAGGTAAATGATGTTCTCATTAAAGATGACAGAATGCCTAGAAGTCAATAGAAAATGGCCAAAATTGCGGAATTATCTGAGGGAAGAGAAGGGATGATCCGATCGGTCATGTTGCAGATGAGCAACGGAAATCTGTTGAGAAGAGCGGTTCAAAGAATTTGCCCTTTAGAGTTGGTTTAGGTCTGTTGCATCACCTGTTTGCTACTAATTTTAGAGGTAGTAAGCTGCGGGAGCATACAATGGCACTATACTGCATTCACTGGAAGCACTCTGTTAGGAACAGATATGACTGGTAGCTTAGTTTTCATAGACACGTAGCTTTCACAAGAAGCAAACTGATAACTTATTTTGCAGATCAAACCCATTATAAATCGTCGGTCTTGGCCAGTACTTTCCTATGCGGCAAAGTTTCGACCATTCCGGAGGAGTCCGGCTGATGAAGAGAGGTGGTTCACCTGCGGATGCCTCTTGCGGGTGAAGCGCTATGCTCCTCCTCGTCTTCTACCACTTGAAATTAAAAGGGTTTTTTCCTAACATTGATTGTTCATGTCATTTCGAGTCCTGACAGAAGTAGTGTTCAGGTTCAATTCCAAGCAATTCCGATGTCCTTACGAATGGTGTCCTTCAAGTGTCAGACAGTCCAAGTCAATTTTAAGAATCTTCAAAGAAGTCGTATGAATCACATCGCAAGTTTACCCGGTAAGCGGATGTCTAGTCTATGGAAGTTTTACGAAGAAAATGTTATAATAGAACGAAGACGACAAGCTTGTTGAAGAATGAAGTTCGCAAGATACAGGTTTCTTTCTGCCTAGAGGGTGGAGTATGTTGCGAATTCAAAGTGTACATAACGTCTGCTAAATAGTGGATTAAGGGGTTGTTATTTGAGAGCGCCATATTGAGGGGTTTTTAGATTCATTATGGTGTAGTTCGTAGCGCCTGTATTGTTGGTTATGTCTGTTTGATATAGGTACGCTCTCGAGCGTTATTCATGTATTATCAATTGTTGTTAATTAACGATCACTTCGCTTAGGGATTGCGCTCCCAGCAACATCACCAGCCTTTTCTCTGTATTTATTTGTAATGATGTCATAAGTTGGGACTAACGTTAGACCTAAAGCTGCCATGTTGTGTCCAACGTGGTAAAGGGTTACGAGTTGCGTTACCCAAGGTTGCCTACATGCCTACGGTCACTGAGCCAGGTTTGTATGGTTCTTAGAGGAGTAAGATAGCTTGCTACTAACAACATAATTGCCAGGTAGTTACAGGGACGTCTGGCACTCGTAAAGCTAAATATGAGTCGCCGGTTAGAGACTCAAATCTGAGCCGGTTGGACAGAGATTACCATAGTATTAAGGTACCATAAGTCATATCCTCAGTTTAATGCCGTTCACTCTCTACGGATCCCCTGGTTCGGTTAGGTGTCATCTTTTCCTTTTTCCTTCATGCAACACACTTAATAACCTTCTTATTGTTGACAATCATACAGTGGCCCAAACTTAGAAACGGTAAAAGATGTAAAAACGTTCAGTCTTGGCTGTAAAAAATAACAGCTGTATTGATGATAACATCTGCGTAAATTTGGCCGGAAAGTACTTAGAATTCTAAGACAATTTTTAGACAATTTTTGCATCAGCTCGATTGGTTCTTGAACAAAAACGTTCTCCATATCATCAAGGAAATATGCAGCAAATGTTTGACACTTTAATCACTTTCTTCCACTTCTTACACGAAACGTTTCTTCTTGAAGTAAAAAATCGTACAACTGTAGGCACAGCAGTTAGCCCCAAGTACGTTCGTTATGCCTAATGTTTGAAGTCGTCATGAGCTGCACTGCACGCAAGTTGACGTGTAGCTTTTCATTGAGCACAACACTTGAAAAGACACTTTTCCAGTCATCAGCACTCTTACCTTCTAGTGTAAAGATTTCTTCAATAATTAACTATCAATTCAGATCATAAGCCTAATGACAGCTTACCCAAGCTAGGAGTAGGATCATTTTGACTCCGAAATGCTGTTCGTCCGCCATTGCAGGCTCGTCGAACGACGGTAGCATACGTGTTGTCACGCTCTGGAATTGAAGTAGACAATAACAAAGCTACCAAAATTCCACGATTTGCTGCACTCTTCATAAAATCACTTTGAAATAGATGTTTACTTCTGTGTGGCATAATTTTCGAATCGGTGTGTTGATTTTTGCCAACTGTGTACAACTCTAGCCACTCTTCACTTCTTGCCAGCTTCTTGCTTTCCGTGCATACGATATCACGTGATCAGCTACGGAGAATCGCTGTCGTATCACGTGGCTCTACTCGAGCATCGGGGCAAAGCCATTTTCTTTCTTAGGTACTTTGCTCTGGGTCTATTTATCCAATACAGCTTTAGTTTTTGGCTCGTAGCCGATACTTAAAATAATATTTCTCATAAGCAGTTAAAACTGGTACTTTCACAGTAAACTTTAAAAATGGTTGATTTATTTATGTAGGCTTCTAAGACATTTTAGCTTTTATTATTGTTTATAGGTAATGAAACCATTTTTGGCAATTTTGCAATGTCTCTTGCATTGAAAAGTTTTTACAAACAATGGCATAAATAAATATATTTTTGGGTTGGAGTGGGAGAGCAAATTTTACAATCTCCTTTACACTCCTGCTAGAAGATGTATGACCACTTCATTTTTTATTGTGCAATTATTTTTTTTCTTTAGGTAATGTAATGTAGGACTTAAACAAAAAGGTTTTGAAGAAAACAACATAAAATTAGTTTTTCAAGGATTTGTATGCCCTCTCGACCATCTGGCTTTTTTTTTTGGGGTGGGTGGGACTCCTGCCCCCTCCCCCCTTAATTATGTCACTCTTTTAATTTATTAACTACAAAGTACATTAAAATACTGGAGTGTCTGAAAACTGGTATTTTTATGACCTTGATAATGCTAATTTATTTATGAAGGCAGGGACGAACACACATGGGGAGAGGGCTGGGGGCGCAACCCCCTGCCCTCATGGCAAAGTGCCCTGTTTTTTAAAAAATGTCCGACATTTGCTGGAGCGATGGTGTAAAAATTCCAAACAAGGGGGGAAAAGGCTAGAAAGGGGTGCAAAAAGAGGAGCAGAAAAGGGCACAATCTCAGAAAGGGGTGCACGGGGCAGAGAAGGGTAAGACCACCCAAAA
>JAHWFP010195962.1:39359-57934 GCA_023313725.1 Lithobius niger | reverse complement strand
CGTCTGCTCGAAGAGAAATTTTACCAGGCATGATTAATCCATTTTCCAAAAATCCCCACGAATGGCCAACCAGAACCTAAAATAGTAATTTAGTGTTACATTTAGCTTTCGAAAGCTACTGAAGTCAATCACTGTTAGTCGGTTGTGATTGATGAATTTTGCACAAGTTTCTAGTAGGGAATTTCTCTCCAACACGGAATAAAAACTAGAATAAATTTTCCACAATTCTACCGTCTGCTCTACCATGGCTTCACTTCGTCCCATTTACCTCTCAAGGGAAGTTAGAAGACGGAAAAAGGATATGAAAAATGTCCTACAGCCTTCAACTTTGTGCTGATACCTACAACATCGGCAAGAACGTCTTCAAGCGGACAAATTTGGTCGATGTCGCCGTCGTCAATTGACGAAAATTTCCCTTCAAACTTTCCCGCCATCTCCATTCCCTGCCTTTCTATATGATGGATTGATTTCCCCCGGGGCAGCTATCATAATTAGAAGAACCCCGTTCCCCCAAGCCCCCCACCACCCCCAGAAAACTGCTGTCGAAGCACACTGGGTCCCAATCTAATGAGGGGGAGGGAGCGGACACACGGACAGAAACTACGTTGTCCCATCTCTGGCACGTTGGCACATTAGAGAAGTGAAAGATGGACGAGCATGGATTCAACCAAGTCGATGTGCGCCAAGTCGAAACGCCGAATGAAAGAGAAAAAAAAAAGAGGAAAAAAATCGAACAGAAAAAAATTACCTTTCTTCCAACCAAACAAGCACAAGCCGAGTTTCTTCCTATCTCGGGTAATTAACCAATTATGGACCTCCAATATGGGACTGGGTTACATTCGACCTGTCATTTTGGCCACACGGTCTGCTCTCGGCCATGTCTTTTTGACTTGACTGCACCCTCTGATAGGAGTTAGCGAAAACAAGCAGCAAACAATCTGACGAGTTTGCTACTTTTTGGCAACCCTTTAATGACTCAGCGTCAAACTGACTTTGGGCAAGGAAGAGAGTTGTAACTTTCGAAGACTCAGTCACGGATTCTAAATGGCCACTTGAGGAGCAAGAAGCGTCCTTCAAATTGTTAGAGCTACGTCCAGCCAGAACATTATACGGCTCTCGTTTTCAGAATTTGTATGCGACAGACACTAACAATATGGAAGCCGCTTGGCTTCCTTGGACACTAAATAACCTATCAGAATACGATCTTGTGTATACCGGTCTGCATACGTCACCACAACTTTTATGACCAAACTTGAAAAAAAATTAGTCCTGTGCACAGAATGGAACTTTTGTAGGTGCCAACCAGATTGATCTCACACTCTGATGACCTTATCCAGACTGATCTTATCCAAAGATGGAATGGGTATTTTTTAAAGGTTTTTTTGGTGATCCGCTGCCCAGTGACCCACTGAACTCCGTGACCCATGACCCACTGACCCGGATTGACCCTATTGACCCACTGACCCGGAATGACCCGCTGAGCCATGTAGAGACTTCTTTTCCAATCGCCAGTTTTGGACTTAATTTACGCATCAAGATTCTTAATCTGTGACGTCATAAGCCGGTCGACTCAATTCCGTGATGTCGTCAGTAAGTTCGTCCAACAATGGATCCGCATCTGAACGGCCAAGACTTAGTAAATTGGTTGATTGATTATGGAGCTCTAGCCAACATTGACTATCAGCCCCTACAATGGTGCAGACCATTTTAGAAACAATGTAACACAAGACTTACGTTTTTCAAGAATGTACTGCATCTTAAAGCTAAACTTAACACATAGAAGACTACTCGTACACGTAACAAGCCTTGACGTTTTAGTTTGTATCATACACGGTGATAGCCGTGTATATATATGATTGAAGTCCTCTCTCCAGCAAAACTAAAACTATTAATTTCTCAGTTTCTATTCAATATATTTCGACCAAACTTGGCCAAATAGTAGAAGGCAACTTTTTCCAACTTTATACCAACTTTTATGCAATTCTGTGCAAGAGTAAAAGTAGGGAGCCACACGTAAATTTGAACTGATCACTACTTGTTGTTGTTCTTCTTATTGTGTGACACGGTTTCAGGAAAAACTACTGCACCTACCTACCTAAAATCTGAAACATGATTTTGGCCGGAAATTTCCCTGGGCTTCATCCTCAGAGAGAGCCCTTTTTCGATTAGTCGATCCATTCCGGAGTTACGGGTCCCTGAACGATCATTTTGATTGTTTTACATTGTTTTAACCATTGTAATTTGGGAACAATGCCACTCAGCAAACTCCAGATCCATTCTTCGTGCACGTGTTATGTCTTTGCTAAAAAGTTCATTATTGTTGTTGCCTGTTGTAGCGACGGTGTGGTGTGACGGTGTGGTAAGAGATTTATGTATAGGGTTAGATGGGGTGTACGGCTACGGCTCTTAATAAATGATCGTGACAGAATCCGTGTTTCAGCTAAATGCATATAGATTTAAACCAAACTAAACTACGTTGCTAATTTCGAGAACTCCGGCCTCGAAATTGGCAGCTAGAAACGATAGGATGGCGTATTTATTTCGTAAATGCAGGCTTTCAGAGCTGAGTTGAATTGTTTCAAAGTGGCCAGCAACAATCGACAGATGCATAAACCTTTGTAGCACGACGCCATAGCCGTACAAAAGGTACACGGATTACTAACAAAAACGTCAAGTGTGCCGTAAAAAAGGGGGTTATATGATTGAAGTTTCACTTTACTTGTTAAAATGTACACAGATAAAATTTGGATGATTTTTATATGAAATAACCAAATGTACAATTGAGAAAATTGCACCTGTTTAAGTGCTGTTGTGCTTTACCAATCATATATTTAAAACGTTAAGCACAACAACACTTAAACAGATGCAATTTTCTCAATTGTACATTTGATTATTTCAAATAAAAATCATCCAAATTTTATCCGTGTACATTTTAACAAGTGAAACTTCAATCATAAAACCCCCTTTTTTACGGCACACTTGACGTTTTTGTTAGTAATTAAGTTTAGCTTTAAAAGGAAGGCCATTCTTGAAACAATATAACACAGTCATAGTTCATACAGCAAATTTGATGTAAAATCTTATTATAACCCCATATGACAAGTTGAACTTCGGCTTGCTCCCCAAACTCAATATTTTTTTCCCATCCTCCCTTCCAACCAGAAACATGTCCGCCAAATTTAGGACACTTTCGGCCATTTTGCCATTCGAATTTCATTAACTATCATTAGAAATGTCCCGATAATATTCGCATCTGTAAACTTCCTATTGTCAGATGATAACGCGACAGAATCAAAGGGCCAGTCTTTGTCTAGTTATTGTATTATGTCTTCAACTATCAATTTTATCTGTCAACTTAAAGTTAACCAAACGTCTTTACCTTAAAGTGGCACTATCACCGATTGAAAGTCTGTAGAATCTGGCAACACCTAATGCTATCTAAACCACGCGCAATGGCTCTTTGCCGTGACGTCACCACGAGTTAGCCAATGATGAACGAGAACAACGGCTGTTTGGCCGTCTGAGTGGACTAGCTCAGTCACGTGACATGCACGTCACAGCAAACAGCCACGGCGCATGGTATAGTACTGTCTATAGAGCTTGCTTGCATCAAGCGAAGGAACGCAAACGCCATTTCGTTTAACGAAATAAGCAAGCCACGTCCTCCTTAACTCAGGAGAGAAAGTTTGGTAGCCTACATCCTCATGAACCTGGAAGCATGCTGTAAAGATTAACGATATCACTGCCGCTGGATGGCGCCACGGTATTTTCCTAAGATGTTCAATCTGTGACAGTTTTACTTTATTGACACCCGAGCCCCGCAAGTCAGGCGAGCCTTAGAATCATTTTTTTTTAAAACTGGAGCACGTCTTCCAATGACTTTATTTCAGCTTGGGCAGAGTAGAAATTAGTTAAGTTCGTCACGTTTTCCCCTATCCCATTCCCAGTTTATTCCCAGTAGTCTTGCTGCGAACACCTCTACAGACGGTGTTACTGACACAGAGGAATGACACACACATTCCGACTAACCCATTAATAACACAAATTCTTTATTAAGAAAAAAAAAACAGTTATTGGTTAATTAACAAGAAACAGTTAATTGCTTCCTACTCAATGCAGTTCTAGTGTAGGCCTACTTAAGAAAAGCTACACAGATAAAAAACACTAGAATGTTTAGCACTTTTCACCAAAACGAAAGTAAAAATATACTCATTTCAAATCAAATACAATATTTTAAAGTGGTTTATTTACCAAAATGACAAAGTCAATTTTTAAAATGATGAATTTATGCATAGTCACGTTGTCTGCGTTTGTGTAGGCCTGCTGGGTGTAACTATGCGATAACAACGTAACCAGTCTATTTACGATATAAACAACAAAGTAACAGACAAATTAATACCAACAGAACATTGTTTTCATTTTCTTTAACAGCTATACCATAAATTATAGTTTAGTAAGGTTCGGTCATACCGGATCAAAGGGTCATTGGTGGTAGACGGGTGAATCTGGGTCAATGGGTCATGCCGAATCTCCAGTTTCACTGGCTCTCCGGTCTAAAAAACGGATCTTGCTTACTGATCCGTGATCCTGTGACCCAACGAAAAGAATAGTCCAAGTGACCCGGTGACCTACGACCTATTCCATCAATGGATTGAGTACAATCAGTCCTGCAATCAAACTGTACTACCAAGCGTGGACTTGGGGGTAGTCAATGTCTGGACTATTTTCCGTTACGTGCTAATCGGTTTAAAATTAGCGTAGATACTGTATTTTGACCGAAATCAAATTTTCAAGCTTAGCCCATGAGCCGAGTTTAAGTACAACTGGGAGCTGGGACATTGTTGGAAGTTGAGTGAATTTTGAACCTTAAGTACTTTGCTTTGCAACTCTTCTTTTTCCGCGCCATCCCGGCGAGTTTTCACATTTTCGGTAATTAATGTATAGAGCAGTGACACGACGTAGTATTATTGTATATAACTCTATGCTGGAGCCTTAATGGGTTAGCTGCAAGGGCCACTGCAGAGAGAAACAGTAGGGCGTCATACTGAAGCCGATGCTGTGAAGAGTGATTTCTTAGACCTAAAACGCGCAATTTTTGTTGTTGGAGAAAACAACGTTATTTTAAGCCTAAGAAATCCGCTCTTCCGTTGTTTTTACCTCCATTTTTCTGTAGTGCACCTTGTAGTTATTCCTCCAAAACCCATACTGGTGCCAATCTGGTGCCAATAGGGCGGCAAATGTCACTGCTCTCTAGTTCCGAAGGTCTCATGGATTCATGTTGCTGGACCCCTTATCCTTTACGTTTGGGGCCACAAATCGGCGCAGTGTATTGAACGTAGGAATAGAACTGTGTTCTAGATTGTTTTTATCACGCATCATAGTGTTGAGTGCTTGTGTTACCATATTCACAGTGGATTTCGACACGGTTACACGAAGATTTAAAAAAAAATAATTTGTACTGTGGTGTATAAACATATTGTCTGCTGTGTAGTTTCGTTTCGTATAAAACAACTTCATCGTCACCATACGAGAATTTAAGGTATAAATGTGAGATTCCCTTATAGTCAGTCTAACCAACACTTTTGGTCGCCATGTAGAAGGGAATGCTCCGAGAATACTTTTCACATGAAACGAATATGTGTCATTAACGGAAGCCTTTTTTTATTGCTTACCTTTCTGTTATGATTAAAACGTTATGATCAAAATTTACAGTGGTGAGTGTTAGATCGATAAATTCCGAAAAGTGTGATTTATTCCATAATTGGTCGACTTACGGAAAAATTCAAGCTTAACAATGCTCTTGAGGGTTTCAAGCGATGTTGGAAATTTCATTCCAATCACCTTTCGTTTGGACTCCACCCGGACTACAAAAGTACAACCAACCAACGTTTTGCAACTTGGTTTCCGTTATAGGCTACACTATGTTCGCTTCACTCGCTCCGTTCTGCCAATACTTTAAATGAACCTTGGAGCGTTTGTATTGATATTCTAAACAACGCAATTTCGGAATGCAGCATCTTAAAGCATAAAGCTGCTTCTGGCAAAATGAAACTCCCGAACCATATTCACAAACTTACAACCCTCAAATTACAACTACATAAGTTAAACAGATCTTCTGAAAGCAAAGCAGCTTATAATGACCACAGAAGAAATTATCTGTAGCTGTCAAATAATTTGAGATTCACTGTGAAATCAAGATCATTAAAGAAGGCACACCTGCGGCCTTAATAGTATTACTTAATAAAAAGTAAAACTAATTTGAACAGATCTCTTCCACCGTTAAACTACAAAAATAAACTTGTCTGCGATGAGAACCAGAATGTAATATTATTAAACGAAAGTTTCTCTTTGAATTTCACTTAGATAATGGTTTGATTCCAAATGGTGACCACGCTCCTAAACCATGTATTCGTGATCTCGACATGTCGACAATCACTTAAAAATTAGTTAGGCAATTGGACCAGTTGGATTCCGTTGCCTTCTACAAGGAATTTACCTTTGAACTTTGCTTGCCTCTTTACATTATCTTAAGATACTCTTATAAATCGGATTCCCTTCCGAAGTGTTGGAAGATGGTGCATGTTAGGGCTCGTTTACGCAACCACTCGCTTTTGCATTCTCGCAGTTAGAAGCTAGAAATCACCTCAAATTCCAACATGGCGACGGATTTATGTCTGCAACGAAAACAGCAAATAACGTGAGTTCGGAAGCGTTTGGGAAAATTGTTTCGTCATGAGGAATTTTTTATAGGCACGGATTATAAGACTGCAAGTATTTACTCAAACGATGTGGGAATTAGCTAATTCATTTAGCGTTGTTACCATGGCAATGTCACCTTTGCCATCGCGATTGAGTTCTAGCTGCGAGAATGCAAAGGCGAGTCGCTGATAAACGCGCCCTTACACCAGTTTTTTTTTTTTTAAGAAAGGCGATACTGCCGATCCGACAAATTACCGACCAATCTCCATTACTAGCGTCCCATGCCAGATTTTGGAGCGAATCATTAAGAAACACATTCTGAAATTTCTTAAAACACGTGATCTTTTGCCTGTTGAACAGTTTGGATTTCTGCCAGAAAATCGACAACGACGCAACTCTTTAAGTTGTCTGCAGGATTAGAATGGCATTCAGCTCTTGATCTAGGCGTCCCAACGGATTTCATATAAGTTGATTTCTCTAAAGCATTCGATTCCGTCGTGCATCGTAAATTAGTCACAAGCTTTTTCACCTTGGTATTCGAGGGAAGGATATCAGACTTTCTGTCTGAACGAACTCAAGCAGTCTCTGTTGGTAAAGGTTTGGCACCTAAACTTCCTGTGACTTCTGGTGTCCCTCCGGAATCCGTTCTTGGTCCCATTCTGTTCCCTCTCCGAGTGATTTAAAAACCACAGCCCCAACACGTAATATACCCCCAATGATGCCCAAGATGACGCCTAAATGACACTCAAGATGATGTTTCTTTTTTCAAACATGTGATGGGCCAAGCTGATCAACAGATTTCATAATCTGAACTGACTCACCTTCATGACTGATCAAAAATCTGGCAGTCATCGATAAAAAACAATGTCTTTCTGTCCATTTTGGCCTAAAAATCTTGATCTACCACATACCTTGGGCTAGTGATTTTCAACCTATTGGTCGCAACCCAAATGGGGTCGCGGGCATCCTCTCGGGGGTCACAATACATAAGCAGGAAAAAAAATTATTTTACTTTTTTAAAATCTTTTAATCTTAAATCTTTTTCCCCCTGAAATTTAATCATTAATAAAATTAATTAATTGTAAAGTACTTTTATCTCTTCTAAAATCTAATTCTAATTATAATCTCTTTGTGCCGCGGAATTTTTTTTATGAGCAAATGACGACGTTAAAATGCTTATAATGCAAAAAAAGTTGACCTCCCGGGGCTCCGCACCGAAACCCGCTGGGGGAGCTCAAAACGCTCCCTCACATCCCTGGGTTGTGAAACTGACGGGCGAAGGAATTTACTTGGGGGGAGGCGTGGGGTCGCGGAAAAATATTTTTTTTCAGGGGGTTCGCGGTTTGAAAAAGGTTGGGAACCACTGCCTTGGACAACGCTGTTTTGGACAGTATTGATTATTTTCAAGGGTCTGGATGTTTGGATCACTAGTTACCGGAAGTGTCTACACACTGTATAAACATAGAAACACTACCGAAAAATCCAGAAACACTCTCTTGGGCATACAAACGTTTGGTTCGCCCTTTGCTGGGTATGCCAGTCCTGTTTGGTCCTTGGTCACGGATATTCAACATTGTGGGATCAGCACAGAGAAGTTTCACAAAGTACATTCCTGGATTGTTTAGCATGTCTTACACTAATCGCCTAAGTATACTTAAACTGGAGTCTCTCGAATTAAGATGCCTAAAAATCGACCTTTCTCTTACTTTCTCTGTGTTATATATCTTGGTGGACTTATTTGCTGCAAAACTTTTCGTTACTATCCGTAATACTAACACACATGGACATCCTGTCGAATTCAGTAGTGGAAATTCCCCAAAAGACAAAAACAAACATTTCTTTTTAAATCGAGTTGTATCGACCTGGAATTCCGACATGGAATGATATACAAATCTTTTTTTGTCACACTCACACTCCTATATTGAAAGATTGCGTGCTGTCACGGAAAGGGAAATGATGGCGTACGAATTTCTGACATGGAATACGTGAAAAAATGATTTTTTTAAAGAAGTTCTATACCCAAGTGTGTTTATACTGGTTTGCTTACTGGTTGGATCCCTCAGCAGAGGTTATGATTAGCCCTGTACATGCCAGTCCTCAAGTTCGATTTCCCGTTGGAACCTAAATAAGGTTCGTTGTCAGGCCATGCTTCAACCTTCGTTTTACGAAAAAAAAAGCAAAGGTTGTCTTTTCTCGTCATTTTTAATTACAGCCCAAAATCACATTTAGCGAGGGGTTGCTTTCTGTTTAATGGGAACAGACGGGCGCTGAATAGATTGTACGCCAAGAGCACGTAAGATCAACCGTCAGAGCTTGTAAATCAATACCGTTCCCCTTACGCCTGTCAGTCAGTGGCAAAAGCTACACGTTCCAAGCCGGTGCGATCTGATTGGTAGATCGGCGGACTGCACGAGAAAGAGAGAAGAGCGCCTCTCTGTGTTCGCTTTTCTTTCCATCTCGTGGTTCTCTTAAGAAGAACGGGCTCGCAGCTGCCTTCCTGGGTCGCCTCGGGCTCAATTTTACACATTAATCACGCCAACGTCTCGTTGAGTCACGTGAGTAATCTGCTCTGCGCCTCTGGCGGCGAGATTTTTCAATTCCGATGTAACGACGGCGCTTCTGCCCCCGACTTTTCCTCTCGTTCTTTTCTTCAACTGAATGTGTGGTTTCGGTGGCATGATTTTGAACGTGGGGCAAAGTTGACTTGGTGTTATTTTTTTTAGGGGGGGTGGGGACAAAAAATACTGATCAAATCGGCCGATGTAGACATAAAAGGTGACAGGCACAAAAAAAAAATATGCTCTCGTTCTTTCAGAAATTAACCCCAAACAACCGTTTGAATCCGTCCGTCTAATTTTCAATAAAAATACACGGTTTCGTCCGAGTCACTGGAAGGGAGTAATCTTGCAAGTTTTACCTAATTGTAAACTAGACGAGTTACTTTGCTGAAATTATGGAAAACCAGTGGCGTAACTACAATGCGGCAGAGGACGCACCAACCTCCGGGGTTCCTGGTTACACTTATCAACAGAGAAAGAAAAAGAAAGTATTAGATAATAATCTTTACCTTAAGCCCTGATCCCGAAGTCTCATGTCCCATGTAGCCAACAATCACTTTAAACGCCAACAGTCACTTTAAACCAGCGGTACACGAGACTCTTCATAGCTACGTAGCAAAGTGGCCGGCAACAATAACACCTCTGTAAATAATGAAAGTTAAGTTACCACACCATAATATTATAACCTGCAACAAAGAATTGTTTAAACGGTGCTGGATAATTAAAATTAAAAAAATTATTGAAAATCGGATAAATATTCAAAATTGCTCACTCAATCAGGGTTTATTAGCCTGCAAAACATAATTGTTTAAACGATGCATAAACTGCTGGCATACACGGCTGGAAGTTTAAAGTAAAGGAATAGTAAAACTCGATTAAATATTCAAAACGCGCAAAAATACACAGACAGGTTCACTCACTCAATCAGCGTATATGGCCCACCAAAAATTAATTAAGTGCACGGGTGGTGATTGATGCGCCGTTTGCAACATAGGGAGAGGGGGGCGGGTTTGTTTTATGAAACAGCCAGCACAGCTAGACTGGAAATTCTGATGCACTGTTTGCAATGTGGAGATGGGGGGGGGGGGCTGTTTTATGAAACAGTCAGGATAGCTAGCGTGAAAATTGTGATGCACCATTTACAACATGGGGATGGGGGGTGGGGTTGTTTTGTGAAACAGCCATCGTTTGTATCCTGGAAATTCTAATGCACTGTTTGCGACGTGGGGATGAGGGGGGGGTGGCTGTTTTATGAAACAGGATAGCTAGCGTGAAAATTGTGATGCACCATTTACAACATGGCAGAGTTGGACTGGGTCATATGTTTCGTGACCCAGTGGCCTAATGACCCATTGACCCAGTGACCCAGTCTGACCCAGTCTGACCCAGTAACCTCGTATGACTCAGTGACCCAGTAAGATCAAGTAAGAACGAGTGACCCAGTCGTGACCCAATGACCCAGTTTCACCCAGTGACCTAGTGACCTAGTCTGGCCCAGTGACCCAGTTTGAGTCAGGGACGCAGTGATTTGAATTTTCGGTTTTTAACTTACGACCTTTCGATCGCGGTTATTTGAAAAGCTAATAGAAGTTACTTTGAGTGTCCGAAAAACCGTGAAAAGATCCGAAACAGTTGATCTTTCGTATACAATTACTCAACTTGGTATTGAGTTCTGACTTGAGAAAACAATTGCTTGGGAGAGCGAGAAATGCTACAATACTTGAGTTTTCCATCCATTGTGTTGTAAAATTTAATCAAGTTTAATACGACTAGCCGAACGGGAATCCCAACTCTCCCAAAAGGGAGTTTCTTTTCCTTCAGCTAGTTGCCGAGTTGGGGTTCCCCTTTGCAGCATATGGGTCATACTGGGGCACACTGGGTCACTGGGTCACACTGGGTCACGCTGGGTCACTGGGTCACACTGGGGCACCGGGCCAATTTATGTAATGACCCAGTGACCCAGGTCAAAAATGTGATCCATTTGACCCAGTTGACCCAGTGACCCAGTCCAACACAGCAACATGGGGATTGGGGGTGAGGTTGTTTTATAAAAACAGCCATCGTTTGTATCCTGGAAATTCTCATGCACCGTTTTCAAAACGGGGATGGGGAGGGGGGGGGGGATTGTTTTATGAAAAAAGCCAGCATAGCTGGCCAGGAGACTCAAGTTCTAAAATAATTATTCAAAAAGCAAAATTGCCTCTCTCACCTAATAGAGCCATGGCTTTAGCTGAGATTAAGACGAATATCTGAAGTGTTATTATTAAGAAGTATTGAATATTGAAGAGATTACAAGGAATTTCCGAAGTGTTATTATTCAAAAGTATTGATTATTGAAGAGATTACGACGAATCTTCGAAGTATTATTATTCAGAAGTATTGATTATTGAAGAGATTACAACGAATCTCCGAAAAATCTCTGAAAAAATAACTTCTGAATATACTTTATAACACTAAAATAACGTCGCTCTTTCTTTTTTGGTCTTGACTTATTATTGCCTCCCCCCACCCTGGCTATTCCATATTCCAACATAACAAATTTCTTAGCTCTTGATTTGTGTTCTGGTCTTCGCTAACTACAACAAAGACCTTTGAATACAATGTTGCTTACCCAATTATGTCTCCCACCATCTTCCCCCCCCCCTCCCAACGTTTATGAAAGAGACGCCTCAACAACCCCAATCTCCACCCTTCCATGCCCGCCTCTTCAATCTCCTTCCCACCACCTTCCCAAATCGCCGCACTCGAATAGAAACATCATGCTATATATTCAATAGATTAATTTTGGTTGTCTTGAATTAGTGTTTTTTTTATTGTATATGTATTTTTAATGGGCCGAACATAAGTGGACGCTAGTCCCTGTAACGAAAAAAGCTGAGGGAGAGACGAAATTAGGCTGAAAAAAGGTTTGGGAATTTAGGGTCAGAACTTCAGGGTTAAGTTAGGTTTGGGCTAAGGATTAGGTTTGGAAAGAGGCCTACCAGCAAAAAGACCCCCTAGGCTTGGGGACCTCCTAGCAGGGAAGAGGAGAGGAGAGGACCAGCCAGGAGGATGGTCCGAAGGCTAACTGATTTTGCATGGCCGGGCGGCTGCTTTTATGCGATTTGGTTACCCCTGGCAACCACGAAATAGCCAGGGTATTATGGGTAAAGAAGTTTCTCGAAGGTTCTAGATGCAGGAACCGGAAGGGAAATTACAAGGCATGCGCACATCAAAGGAAGATTAAACCAGACCTTTAAGATTGGCCATTGGCCCCAGCAACATAAGTCCACAAGATTTGCAACACCCTGTTCTCTCCCTCCCGCATATTGGCGGGACAAAGTTATTATTATTATTATTATTATAAACATGAAAAAACAGAAGTTTCAGCAGTAGAAACATGAGTCGTTTATGAACGATCTGAAGTGCCTTTCTGATCTTCAGTCACTTTAGTGCGATGTCTTTGCAGCGTACTAGGGATCTGTTGGCGTATTTGGATTCTAATAGGGTTCCTACAATTTAACGACGTTTTAAAATTTATCTTCTTAAAATCCACCGTTTTGTTGCTTTCGGTCTAAAAATCATGACGCATTAACCATTTGTGGGATTTAGTTTGCAAGCAAACACTTGCCCTGCGCACATTCTAAAATCTGCGACGTACTTAGCATCCAAACCTCCCCCCCCCCCACCCCTCCCCAACGTGAAGCGAGCTCTGTGCATCACTACGTATTTCCCAACTTCTCGCATGGCAGCCAGCTAGCAGGCCAGTCGCCTGGCCTATTCTTAAGGTGAATAACACTGGAGATTCGTCGCAATCTCACCTGAGGCCAGTAGTAGGCGCTAGTAGGTGAGTCGGGCCATTTTGATAAGTATTTGAATAATAACAGATGGGTCCCGAGTTACGGTTTCAGTGTCTTTCTTTATATGACAGTCTGTAACTTTTGACATGTCATTTGTTTAATTGTTTGTTCGGCAGTTACCACACAAATGCTCGAGACATAACTGCAGAAACTGCGGAAATATTCTTTGATTTTATGCAATAAACGAGTAACTTTTTTTTTGTTTTTTTTTCTAATTGTTATAAGCTTCTGAATCGTTTCGTTGTGGTCTGCTGTGTTGCTATGTTGTTGTCTATCTGGCTGTGAAACTCGTTGCGACGCAATTGGTCGGTACGTGGTGTTGATTTGGTTGGTAAACTAGTTGTTAGAAAAAGGTGGATGGCTAATTAGAGCGAATGTGGTGGCCGACGGAAGGAGGCAGAATGTTAAACGAAATAATCTTCTACTCGAGTTTACAGCTACATTTGATAGAAGATAAATCGTCCGGCTCACTTAACCAACTCTGTACTAGATTTGGCGCTGGTAACATTAAAAAAATTAGGCGAAACAAACGTAAAAAAAAAAAAAACGCAGGCTAGATTTTTGTCTATTTTCGGGATGGGCATCCGAAATAAAGAAACGCGTAGGGCCTCAAGCGGTATTGAGCCAACTCCGACATATCGTAGTTTATGTAATGGGTAGTGACTGGAAACCCATACCTCGGAGGGGACAGGAAGGAGGGGTTCTAGTGTGCACATGGCTGCTATATCGTCAAAGTCAGGAGTACTGGATACTGGACACTGCGTTTTCTTTTCTAGGAATTACCCACCACTACCCAGATGTAGCTAATAGCGCTAATAAAATCAAACATGTGGTTATTAAACCTTCAGCGCATCAACCAAAATACAACACTAAAACTTGATATTTCGTGGGTCATTACAAAAAGTTTCGGCCACTTTATCAAAAGAAACAGTAAATAAGTAAAAAATATTTTTAATAAAGTGGCCGAAACTTTTTGTAATGAGCCACGAAATATCAAGTTTTAGTGTTGTATTTTTTACCATTTTTGTATTTTGGTTGATACGATGAAGGTTTGATAACCAGATGTTTAATTTTATTAGCGCTATTGTGGCTTATTTCAATACTAGCTGTATCCCCCGGTAACATACGCCGGTCTAGCCGATGGTTCCCGAATACCTAATTACCGTTCGGAATGGCGCCGACACCCTCCTCCCTCTCTATCCCCCCCCCCCCCATCCTCCTGTCTCCCTCCCCCACACTGCGTGGTCAGATTGAGCCACCTCCCTAGTCACCTCTTTCCCCTTTCTTACTTGAACTTCAGTAACACACACATACACGCACACATATGATGAATTTGCTCAGTGCCATCCAAGCCTATATATATATATATATATATCTGTTGAAGCGCTTGTTTTTCCTCGCAAATGCAGAATAATAAACCTGTTTAACCGAATTATATGAGAGTCGATTTGTTTTCTCTAAAACCAGTGAATAATTACCCCTCGTTAACTCCCTCTTCCCCCCCCCCCAAAAAAAAAACAAAACCAAATGTCATGCAGTAGAAGTTGCTTTAAATATTACTCCACACCCCACCAAAAAAAATACTAACGTCATTAGTACGAAGTAGTAAAGTCATGCCGACATTAGACTATATAACGTCGTTGTCCAGTTATTTCGTAACTATCGGTGGGATCGCTTGCTTACGTCAAAGACCTAGAATAATTTAAGCAAGAACGCTATATAGTTGCCAGCCATTGGTCGGTTGGTGGGTGACGTCAGACGGCTGACGAAAACCATGAAACCAAATGTTTCCTACGAACAGCAATTTTTTACTCTTTCTAGTGGAGGTTTTCCCTGACGGTTTCGACCCATTTTCGAACTAGAAATGTGGCATAAATACGTGTGCACATTTTGACCTAAATCGGAATGTCTGTTCAAGCGCTATAGCGCAAACAGACAGACAGACAAACCGTTCGGATAAAAGTAAATCGACTCTAATAATCCGAACTGCTTTTGTAGCTTGAAGTACGACTGAAGTGCATAATGACTTACAGAAGTTCGAACAAAATTCACGCACTACTAAGCATTACTAAACAGAAAACAAAAGTCTTGTTATTCTCAGGCATTATTGTAAACTGGCTGAGTTTTTTTGTTGTTTTTTTAAGTCTGGTGTTACCGTCCCATCCATTGTTAGTGATTACAGACTCCCACACTAAAAGTTCTTTAATAAGCTTAAAGCAGGATTTAGAAAGGAAGGAGAATAGAATACACAATTAAAAGTTGTTTACTTTGCGGAATTAAAAGTTCACTCAATTTCAATGTAAAAAATTAGGTCTTTGGAAATGGACCATTCATAATTAAACTCTCCCAGTCATAGTCAGTATCATTACGATTATAATCACTAGATTAAATTTTAAATTCACCTGATTATAATCAAGGACCAGGTTGCCACAAAACTGTTGCTATAGAGTACAAAAAACTTAAAACAACCCAAAGTAAAATACACTGCTCTCAACTCTTCTGCAGTCAGGAACGTATGTCTTCTACTTTTTTGGCCTAATCCATACAAAAATTTGCACCGACTAGGAAAAACCAAAATAGGAAATTAATGGCAACATTCAAACCGTTAAATCCAGGAGGAAAAAATAAAGGACTTTGCAACTTATTACTTCTTGACGGCAACTGAAGCTGATGTGACTGTTTTCATTTAATAGAATCATGTGTGAGGAATGTGCCAGTGTGCCAACACCGACTTTACTAATTATTACTTACTATAATAATAGTTACTGCGGTGCACATCTTACCATTGAAACTCATGCATGGTAATCACGTTTTTAACTTTTAATACTCAGGAGATCTATAAGTAGGCCCCCATTGTCGTTTTGGCAGTAGCAATTGCCAAGCAAGAAGTAGAACAAACTCTAGCAACTTTAACTATATCATAATTATTGTTGTAATCTTATGTGTTGTTAAAATCTGATTTTAATCAAAATAATCTTGATTATAATTATAATAATCCGATTATAATCAAAATAATCCGATTAATTCGATTGTTTTAAAATAATCATGATTATTTCCAACCCTGGTCAAAGTACGAATATGAGAGTTCAACTCTCCATCCGATTGGGAAAGCTGACGTCATTTTTTATATCTGGCTAAAGCATATAATGTCTGCTGCTGTAAACCTTTGCGTTAGTGATTTTACAGCCGACTTTCCTTAAACTAGGAGGAGGAGTAGGAGACTCTCCTGGGCAGTCGCTAGAATGAGCAGGAGAGTCCACTACTCCACCCTCATTCTAGCGACTGCACCAGTTTACTACCATGTACTGAATACACTAAACCTCATGTAATATCTAGGTTTTCCATACTCTGGGATTTAACAGAGTTCTCTTAGCTCTTTACCAATGGAATAATCAAAAAAAAAGTCAATCCGGTTAGGCTAGTTCCTCATGCATCTCATGCCAGTAATTAACAGCACAATACACATTAGGCTAGAAAAATCAAAACACAGCGTCAGGCAGCAGAAGGAAATAGATGTTAGCCACACGACATGCTTCGATAAACATTTAAAACCAAACGTTCAACGAGTATTACGAGGTGTTGGTGCCCCTTGCGGTTACCGGTCAGCGAACAAGAGACTTCCTCTCTATACACGTGGGTGTGTATGAGTGTGCGTGTCATATCAGTAATACACCAGGCTTTCCCACCCGCCCGAGGCAACATTTACAGGCTTTGAACACACTATTTCGATAATCAATATTTTGTCATTTCCAAAACACTTTATCTCTATTATATTTTTCCACTCTACTGCACACATTGACAAGATGAGGTGAGCTGGCAAGGCAAGCGAGCTAGCAAAATAACGCGCCGCGTGCTCATTTTTTTCTACCCTCCAGGAGCCTTTTTCTCCCCCTTTTCCTTTTCCTTCGTCTCAATTCCCATCCCTCCCCTATCCGTCCTCCCCGGTACATTATTGACCAGCCTGCAGCTGAAACATTGTTATAGATTTCGCTGTAAACTTATAGAAATTGCAGGCTATAAGCTAACGTTTCCCCTCTCAAACACCATCTCTCTCTCCCCCGCTTCCTTTCTTCAACAACCTACCCCTACTTCTTTTCCAGGTCCTCCTCACACCTCCCACCACCCCTCCTACGCACACACACTCGATGAGAGCGATAGGAGAAACGTAATGAGGGAACCAAAACCATGCACCAAATCGATTGCCCCCTCCCCACTACTCCCCCCACCTTATACCCTCAAATTGCATCGTGAGACTGGGCTATGATGGGGTAAATGCTGGATCAGCAACTTTTTCCTCACCTTTTTCTATCCCCAAAACATGGATTGCGAGTGGGTAGCACATTGTGGTGCGGCAGAAGCAGCAGCGGCAACAAGGACACGCATCGGCAGCTGCGGGATGGACCTACCAGAAGCTGTTACTTGGTTTGCCTTCGGGGCTGTGAATGAATGAATGAAGAATGAATGGAGCAGGGCGGGATGGAACGAGAGTGGAAGAAGCGATGGTTGGCTTCAAGCACGGTTGTCAGCTTTATATTGCAAAAGTTGCCCTATTTCTCACTCTTGTGAGTAATGGTATTGAGTACAGGGCAGGAAAAAAAAAGGGAAGAAGAGCATCGAAGGTGCACAGAAAAGGATGAATGTGTTTTCGCGCGGATGTTGTTTCTAGTCGTCCCTCCGTGGAAATAAAAACTTGCCTATCACAAATGCTGAGCAAAAACTGCATCGACAGTTTTTTTCCCATTGAGCGAGGGGGCATTATGTATGTGTATTGAAAACACGCAAGAAAAGTTCTCGTTGCATCTCTTCACAGTACCTGACGATACTGTCATTTGAAGGTAAACAAAAGTAAGACATCATGTACGAAGGAATGGAAAATCAGTAATTATACAGGTTGAATCATTAAAAAAAAAACTAAACAATTTATTTCTTCAGAACTATTACAGCTAAACATTTTTTAATACAACCACTTTGTGGCAATCATTTAAATTTTGTTTTAACCACATTGCTTGATGCAAACGTGTATACCAAACGCCATCTGGCGGCGAAACTGAGAGTCATCAAAAATGGCACCTCGACTTGCAACAGAACAGCGCATCAAGAGAGTGGCATTGTTTGCTGAACAAAAGAGTATTTTGGGAAGTAACGAGCATTTCGAAGGCAGTGGCTGGGTATTGTGACGCTACTGGCAGGTTTTCTTGGAGCTGGTGATGATTTTGTTAGCGTGCTAGTGTATTAGTTTAGTGTCATTGTGATGTATTGTTGTAGTGGGGCTGACGGTCAATAATGGCTATAGCTCCGAAATAAATAAATCAATCAATAATTTCGACAGAATTTCGTGTTGCGCGGGCCCCTTCATCAAATGGTATTTGCCAAATTGTTTCAAACTTTGCACGCAACGGTAAAGTCCAGAATGACACGGGGAACCGTAGTCACAAAGTTCAGGATGACACAAGGAAGCGTAGTCGCAAAGTTCAGGATG
>JAHWFP010195962.1:14348-30665 GCA_023313725.1 Lithobius niger | reverse complement strand
AGTGTCCCTCCCTAAGGCCTGACCAACAAATTCTTGCAGATACTGCTAAAAGAATGAAATTTGGTACCAAAGTCACGGGACTCCACGAAAACTCCCCCAGTGCCCCACAGTACGCAACCCTACACCCGCTCCATGATGCTGATACCCCACAAATTCTTGCTGGTCGTACTAAAAGCATGCATCGTAAAGTCATTCTTAGCAGTAGAAATCGAACCAGGCATGGGTCCCATGAAACACCACCAAACCCTCCACCATCCCCCCTCATTTGTACACCACCACGAAGCATCCATGACCAACAAATTCTTGCTGAACGTACTAAAAGCATGCATTGTAGCAGTAGAAATTGAACTACACACGAAACCCCATGAGATACCCCCAAGGCCCCCTAGTGCCTCCATGTGTCCCCTCTATGAGGCTGATGACCAACAAATTCTAGGTCGATTTGTACTCCTAAAAGTGACTTGTGTACCAAACTTCATGCTAAGGAAAATTGGAAGTAAGCCATCAGCGAAAATTATACCGTCAAAAATAACGTAGTTCAGTAAGCCACGTTATTTCTGTGTATAATTTTCGCTGATGGCTTATTTCCAATATTTTCCTTATTATTATTTACACCGATTTATGTCTATTTATTAAATGTCATACTTTTAGTTCTCTATCTTCACGAATTTATTGGATAAGCCTTAGGGAGAAGGAACAGGAACGAGTTCGGGGTATCTCATGTGGGTTCCATACCTAGTTCGATCTGTACTGCAAAGAATAACTTACGCACCAAACGGCATGCCCTCGTATGGCACAAGAGGAGCGGAATTCGCACAGTTTCAATAGCAGCTTCCTGGAAACCATTGGACGTTTCTATTACAGAAAAGGGGGAAAAAAGTGTATTCTCGCTATCGTTTGACCTGACCGCTGCAAGGCAATGAATGACACCCAAGAGAGAGAGAGAAGGTGAAAGCGAAAAAGAGGTCATATCCCCCAGCCCATGACAGGCTAAACATTAGCGTTCGAAAAGAAAACTGACTTGCTGCCCTGAGGAAGACTGGCTGCAAGAAAGTGCCGAGAAAAACAGCAAGTCTTCTACCAACACTGCTACGCAACAGTTCACCACAAACGGGTTATGAGCTTCTGAGGAAAAAGTAGATGATTGCTGAAGAGGAGGAGGGGGGACGGTTTGATGATTGATAGGATGATGCCTCTTTCGGCCAACGCCTGTGGAGCAACAAAACAGCAGTTCAGTAACACGTTGGCCACTCATGACCTGTAAACAATCCATCATGGCAAACATCATCTGTCTCAACTTGTTTCTTAGTTTTCGCACTGCAGGGGGGGGGGGGCCGCGAGGCGGGCGGGGAGGGGCGGTAAACGTCAAGAAAATACACAAGCAGCAACACTGAGTGACTGAATGCTCAATTTTTTTGTGAGATGCAAGCAAAGGGTTTTTATCCACATAGTTTCGCGAAAATAAATCCCTCAGCCCCTTCAGTCCGTTATTTCTTACTTTACCACCAATCACTCCGATTCTTTCTGCAACATATGCAGCCATAGCCTACTTTATAGTATTATACTGATAAAGCCATTGTATTTGGATTCCTTGGCAAGTTACCACAGTTTCACGTGTCTAACAGACAGGCCTCATGTTATTATTTTTTGAGCGGTTTGGTGAGTGACCGTGCCACGTCACGGAGCGTGATTTTCACATTGTAATAACTGAGCATGTGACGTTACACAACTTTCGTCAGTAAATATTATTACTTTCAAGCAGGCCTGGTTGATAAATTAGTAGGTGTGCCACTGACAGACATGAAACCCCGCAAGCACATCCCAAAACTAGTAAAATTTTAGGGCCACATTGGCCCTACATTGGCCCTACATTGGCCCACATTGGCCCTACATTGGCACATTGGCCACGTTGGCCTTGTTCACGAGTAAAACAAATAAAACACTTAAAAATTCGAGCACTGCTAACACAGAGGGTTGCTATCTGTTTCACCTGTTAACAAAGCCAGCAACCATACGTCTGGAATTTTAACAATTTTTTTTGGATGCGCGCGGGTTTCATGTCTGTCAGTGGTACAGATACAAATTTAAATTCTCTGTTTGCTTGGTTGGCAGTCAGAGATATTGGTGCATTAGAGATGGTGCATTAGAGATATTGTTTATCAACGAATCTACGGTGAGATGTAGCTGCCACTTGGAAAACTGGAGTTAGACAAAACGGAACAAACACGGGATTTCGAAGCCATAATGATCCTGTTTTCATCGACACAAATGTTGAGGTTTACGTTTCCTTTTCTTGTGGCAACGGCTTTTGTTGATGGTTTTAATCACCTTGAGTTATTCCCTAAATAAATAATCCGAATTCAGGTAAAGGGTTTGGAATAATAAAGTTGGTTATAATTACGTGGGCCGAAATTACTAGCAAGAGCCCGGGTAGAAATCAATGGTTGCAATCAGATAGGAGTTCATCTTGGCAGTCAGTCTTAATCAAATTGCCAGGAGTGCTTAACAGCCGCATGAGCGTAGTGGTACAGCAAATGTATATTGTTACAAGTCAAACGACAATTAAAAACGGGAAAGCCGAAGGCTCACAAGAAATAACTAAATACAAATGCAAACCTATTTACGTTGCCTTCTGGACTTATATGTCAGACTGCCTGAGCAGGGAATCGAACCCAGGACCTTTGAAACCAAAGGCCGAGGTCTTACCGCTGAGCCATACTGACACGGACAAAAGGAAACGTCCATAGGCAGCATTTAACACGTGCATACATACATATAAACAAACACTTTCCAATCGCCACTGGAGGGACGCTTATTTGCCGCACCATCCTCCAAGCGAAACTAATGGAACACTTAAACGTGAAATATGGCCATGTCAGTATGGCTCAGCGGTAGGACCTCGGCCTTTGGTTTCAAAGGTCCTGGGTTCGATTCCACGCTCAGGCAGTCTGACATACAAGTCCAAAAGGCAACGTAAGTAGGTTTGCACCTGTATTTAGTCATACAACAATTCGTGGTTAGGGTTCAAAGAGTTTTGTAGTGAACGTTAACCACTTCCGGTCAACTGCCCGACGAAGCCCTACAAATGTGAACAAAGATTTTACACTGAACCAGGCCCGTAGCTATGATTTTTGTTTTGAGAGGACCCGGACTAAAACGTTCACCCGGTGTCACCAAAAATGTACCATTTCGGCCAACATTTACAACATTTACAAAACACTAAAACTTACGAGGGGCGCCTGGTTGAAGTTTGTTTTTATTGCTTAATGAAAATATACATTACCTGTCTTATATTTAGCAGTTCCCTCCCTATTGGAGGCTCAATCCCTAGCGATGGAAAGTTGGCTTCCCTGCCGGGCTCGCAGCTCCCCTTCATTGCGCATGCGCCAGCGCAAGCGTCAGTATATAAGACGCTCGCACCGGAGCATTCCTCATCTTTCTTCCTCTCGACAAGCTTGGTGACGAGAGGGGAGGCTGGGCGGGTAATGGTAATGTATATGTTCATTAGGCAATAAAAGCAAACTTCAACCGTGTGCCCCTGGTAAGTTTTAGTTTTTATGCCAAGAAATTATACATTACCTGTCTTATATTTAGCAGACCTCGTCAATAAGAAGGCGAGACCAAGGCTGACGAGTAACCGTGCTGCGAGCCGGCGACCCCTGGAAGAGATCCAGTGAAACCGACCGACCAAACCGTGTAGCCGAATGACACAAATGATGGGCGTAGGTCGAAAACGGTGCACGGCCGAGGCTGCGACCGGTGACAGAGCTGGAGGAGCTTCAGAGCGTACTGTAGGTAGATCGGTCCGAGGGAATGAGTTTAGCACACAAAAAGGAATTACCTTGCTTGGTGGTGTCATCTTGGAGGGTCTAGGACGATGTTGAAGAAGGTTGTAGGAGGGTCTGAGGTAACGGCTTCTAGGGCACCGTAGGGAAGAGAGACAGCAATATACACTATAGTGTGGGAGCCAATGTATCACAATTTAGGTGCGCAGGCTGCTTCATGAAGTAAACATATGGGTGGTGCCAAAATTCACGTTAGAACGAAATTTCTATGTAGAGTGGCCGGTAATTCTGGCGTAATGACTCCACAGGCAAAAAACGAAAATGGCCGCTGCTGAATTGAGTTTTTGAAATGACTTGATCCTGATGCATTTTTTCGACTTTCATCATCTTAGAAACATCTTTAGTACAAGATTACCTTTAAAATGGTATATCACGTGTACACAGCCGATGAGCACGCTTCTCAGATGTACTCGGAACACAAAACCATGCGTTATACTTAGCTCCACTCGCAACAACAATCCGTTTTAAAATTGAATGTTGGATTTAAAAAAATAAAACTTGATCAGCCAGTTCTGATCTTTCTTAAAATTATTTTAATGTCTTAATCTGAATTATGAAATACTTTAAGCGATTAATTTTGTATTCTTATCGTTGTCGCAAATCTTGTTTACTTGCATGTTTGCTGTGGCCAATGGCCAATCTTAAGAGTCTAATGTGGCTAATCTTCCATAGGTTACAATATCTAATGTCTTGTAATTTAATTTCCGGTTCCTGACTCTAGAACCTACTAGCAACTTCCATTTCCCCTAATACCCTTGTTACTTCGCGGTTGTCAGGGGTTACCAAAGGATATTTAAGCAAAGGGGCCAGCATGGAAAAATCAGAAAGCCTTCTGGCCAGCCAACTGGTTGGTCCTCCTCGACCCCTGCTAGGTCTCCTAGTTAGGGGGATTTTTGGCTGTGGCCTAATTTTGGTTAGGCTCGTTTCCCCAACCTAAACCAAACCTCTTAAGCCCTAACTTAAGCCCAAAGTACCACAGCTTAGAAGAGTTTGTTCATTCTAATAGTTAGCGTTCCCACACTTTGTTATTGTTCGTCAATCGTGATCAATTTGTTTTAGTGACGCTACATAGCGGCGCGCCTCGACTGTCGTTTGCATTTCTTTTCTGTACGCATTGTCTCCATCTGAAACTCCCTTAATGAGGATACTGTAAATGCGAATTCTATCACGATCTTTCACAGTAGGCTCAAAACTGAGCCCCTGCATCGTTTTTTGAGACGTCCTCTCCAGTAGTCTTCTTTCATGGCGATCTGGGAGCAGTCTGTGTGGGTATCAAACTGTGCTATTAAATTTGGCTGGATATAGGTGAGTCACAATCCTTGCCAGGCCAGTTGCTTCCACACATAGAGGCATTGTACTTTTTTTTTATTTAAACTGTTCTGCTACGCTATATTGCAGGTTGGCTCCATGTTTTTTTTATATTAAATTTATATACATATTTTTAATTGTAAATAACTAGTCTTACTTCCCACTTCAGTTTTTAACTTTCACTGCGCCAGTTTCGCGCATTTTCATTGTTTTATTTATTTTTTTATCTTTATGAACATTGACAATTGGTATTGACCAAGCTTTAAACTACGATGCTAGCCAGTGTTAGTAAGGGTCGACCTACGATCGCTGTGTTAAACTCTCAACTTTGAGAGCTTATAACTCCGTTAAAAGTAAACATCTTTAAACCAAATTTGGAATCTAGCCTTGACTAGTCATAGCCTGTCTGCAGTCCAAAAACTGTGAAATTCGGTCGAGCCAAACCCGAGATACAGAGAGGGGCCAAATAGACAACTTCTTGTTCTGCTTCTTCTTGATGATGTTGTTGTTGTTCTGGGGATACTTTCGTGTGTCCTCTCTACAGGGCAAACCATTTCTCCAATAAAGCTGGTTCTTAGCTCATTTTACAGGTATTGCTCTGTAGATGTGCCCTTTCCATAAGGTATTTTCTAATTGGTCCAGTTGTTCAGGGGTTATGGAGCTCTAAACGACCAGATTGATTGTTTTACATTGTTTTAAACATTGTTATTATGCAACAATGCCAATTAGCAAAAGCCAGCTGCAAGACGTAGACTGTAGATTAAAAAAATTGTATTTATTATTAACACTGGTGATAGCCAGTGTTAGTAAGGGTCAGCGTAGGATCTCTGTGTTAAACTATCAACTTTGACCGTCAACTGAACTGTTTTACAGTTTAGCTGCAATTCTAAAAGTAACACGAATTAATAAACAAAAACGGAACGTTAAATGTTTAGAGTAAGGGTCTAAAAGTCAGAACCTAGAAGGAACACGGACAAGCTTTGACAGTCAGGGTCTAGGTGTACAATTTTATCAGTAGAGGCTGGTAAGCATTAGACCCTTACTACCCGGTGGTCAGCAATAAATATATTTTGGCAAAAAACTGTAAATCCTCCTATAAAGACCCATGTAATGATCCAATTGTAGTATGGTATACGTTACCTGCTTTGCGTTATGTTGAAAATTATTTTTCGATTTAGTAACAAGGCAGCATATTCGCAGCAGGGAGCATTAATTTGGTTATCCTCTGCCATAAATCTACGAAATATAATAAAAAAATCTAAAGCAGCAAAAGATAAAATGCCGAATCATCACAAGAAAATTGTGCTCTTAAATTTCCATAACAATGTTCTAAGAACAAAGAAAACCTGCTACAACCGTTCAGACACACGGTCTATCCAATAGACTAGAACTAAGCTAATCACTGGGTAGTAAGGGTCTAATGCTTACCAGCCTCTACTGATAAAATTGTACACCTAGACCCTGACTGTCAAAGCTTGTCCGTGTTCCTTCTAGGTTCTGACTTTTAGACCCTTACTCTAAACATTTAACGTTCCGTTTTTGTTTATTAAATTTTATTATTTTTAAAGAAATATTGACAATGTTACCCGGCTTTTCCCTGCACTTGTCCCTCACGTTTGGCGATGCCATCGGGGACCATCATGTCCCTGGTAGGTCTAACCTTGGTGGTAAGACATTCGTGACCCAAACCCCATACCATCAACCCTTCCTCTGCAGTCGAGCCATCGTCCTTGTTTTAAACTTTTAACTGTTTAAATTTTATAGTGTATAATTTTTTAGTCAGTGACCACCCAGTCCTATATATACAAACCTATATATTATATTATATTATATTATATTATATTATATTATATTATATTATATTATATTATAATTGAGAATATTATATTATATTAATTAATATATTAATTATTAATATTATAATAAATTGAGAATTTACTTATTGCAAAATGATTTAATTTTAAATAAAGACAAAACTTGTTATCTCCCAATAAAAACCTCACACATGCATGAATCAAAGAGAGACATAATTAGATGCGAGGATAATTGTGAAACTGAAAACTTAAAATGTGCTTGCAGCAAAATTAATAAAATATATAATATTAAATATTTGGGACTAGAAGTAGATTCTAGCTGGAAATTTTATACTCACATGGAAAAATTAAACCAAAATATAAGAAGAATAATACCAATCCTTTATAAAATTAAAGATACATTAAATGATAATAATAAGAAAATGGTTTTTGAAGCATTAATCATGTCTAACATTAAATATGGAATTTCACTTTATGGATCAACCACAAAATCTATGTTAATTCAACTTCAAAAAGTGACTAATAAAGCTATAAAAATATTATTTAAATCTGACAAAATAAAAAGTAGTAAAGAAATCTACAAATTTGTAAATATTATGAATATTGAGCAAACACATAGGTACGAGATTATAAAAAAAAAATTATTTCAAAGCAGAAAATAAAAAGGAAAATAATAGATCTGTGAGAGGTGACAATAATTGGCTCATTGAACCCCAGTGGAGAAATTCTTATGGCAAATGGGGGATGACGTATATGGTACCGCATTACATGAATAAAATACCAGCAAAACTAAGAAATTTGAAAAACTTCAGACAAATGGAAAAAGAAATTAAAAACTGGATCAAAACAACATAAAATACAAACTTTGGTGCTACATAACATTTAATATATTTTTAATAAAATATAATTAATAGAGCATTACTAATTGTATTTATAATTGTATATTGTGTAGCTATGATTAATTAATGTATTTAGGTTTAGTTAACTGTAAATTGTATATATTTATGTAAATTCAAACTGTATATAAATGCTTGCACAAACAAGTCGGAAGACTTCGTGCCGACGTTGTACAATTGAATAAAGCTATTATTATTATTATTATTATTATTATATTATATTATATTATATTATATTATATTATATTATATTATATTATATTATATTATATTATATTATATTATATTATATTTTAGACCGTCATGATGCTTTGCATTTCCTGTTCTGGCGGTAAATCACTGAAAGCAGGTACTTACTACTAATATTACAAGGTCTTTGACTTCTTTCGTCCAAAAGGTTACCGATGTCAGAGAAAGAGTGGCACTACCTATTCTTCTACCCTGGTTTTAGCATTCAAATCCTTCCCAGAAAATTTCCCTTCGGACCTTCGGTCTCGGGAAATTACATCAGATAAGGAGTTTCGTGCTAAACACACAAATTATATATTTCATAGAAGCACTCGAGGCATTACGACTGATAATACAACACAGAGGTAGAATAAATCACACAACTCCCATACTGATCATCAAGTACTTCCACATATCACGGTCCGTGCAGCCACGGTGCATCAAACGTTCAGCTACAACAATTTTGCAATCCTATGAAAACGTCCACGAACACAAATCCATCAGAGTAGAACCTCCCAGACAAACCCTAACTTTCTTCAATATTTCTTTCTTTTTACTACAACTTGTTCGGACACGCAATACATTTACACAAGCTTCCAATCTGAGATTTATTTCCCACCTCTTCCTCAAGACGCAGAAGACAGACAAAGGCTACGTGATCCATTGCGAACGGCTCAGGAGAGTATCTCGAGCTAGAAACACTTTTGTAGCGCGCGATCATGGCTACGGCCTGCCACTTCGGAGGCATCTCTTTCCCGTATTTCAGTCCCTGCACGGGGGATCAGGACGAACCCCGGCTGCCGAACAATCGCGCACACTGGACCCACGGCCGAAAATTAAATTTCACGCTCTCGGCACTGACGTGAATCACGTTGTCCTCCGATGGGAGTGCAATGGTTATTACAGAAACAACAACTTATCACCGGTGAGGGGCCTGCAGCAGCCAATCCATGTATATGTCATATTTTTGAGTTGGGACAAGGCGGTTGCGTGCTGGCGTCAGCAACAAAAAATATCGATGCGTGTATACATATCCGAAGTCGTTGTGGAAATCTGCCAAACGCTTGATGCGCGATGCAGTTGCGATTGTGGTCTTCACGTAGAAGGACAACGTCTTATGATTTTATCTGCAAGACCGACGAAAAGGTTTTGGTAAAAGAACTTTCAAAACTGAAAATGCACAGTTAAACCATTCATTCACGCAACAATTGCAAACAATCGCAAACAATTGCATTCACGCAACGACTTGCAACGCAATTTTCACGCTCACTAGCTTTTACTCATCTACATTCGGGCGCGTTTACGCAACGACTTGCCTTTGCATTCTCGCAGCTAGAAGCGGGAAATTATCTGACATTCCAACATGGCGGCGGTTTTAGCTCTGACAGCTCGCAACGAAACGAGTCCGTAATTGAGTTTAGAAGCGATTGGGAAAATTGTTTCCTCAAGACGAATTCTTTATCTTACTGTCACGAATTATCAGACTACCAGCATATCTCCAAACGATGTCAGATTTAGTTAAATCCAGGAAGCGTTGTTACCATGGCAACGACAGCTTTGCTATCGCGATTAAATTCTAGCTGCAAGAATGCAAAAGCGAGTCGATACGTACACGCGTCCTTTATAAGATCGTATAACTCAAGACTGCTACTCGTAATCTACATAAAATAAAATCGTATATATCAGTGGTTTTCAACCTTTTTGGGTTTGCTGCACCCGTCGATGGTTTTCATAAGTCCGTGTCACCCGTAAGGTTGCCAATTGTTGTATAAGCTATCAGTGCTGGGGGGTTTGAGGGAGGGAGAGAAAATGGGTAAACGAACAATGAGAACGTGTATACTGACACGGTGCGTGCCTAGACACACACTAGTGTATCACGATAAATCTAAACAACGTTGACAAAGAAATTGTATTCACGTCCAATTCACGAAAAATAAACAAACTGTAAAAACATAGCAAAATAAACAAAGCCAAAAACTGGGGAGAGGCCACCAAGTTGAGAGTGGTGCCCCTTCAAAGTAGTGATATCAAAACACCAAAACTAACTGAATAAAACAAATTACAACAAAATTAAAACCAAACCAAAAGCCTATAAAGAGGTGACCAAGTTGAGAATGGTTCGGCCTCCTGGCAAAAGGTAGTAGCGAAGTGGTGAAAACCAATTTCTTGCTGACGTGGCACTTTATTACGCATCTGCACGGTAGTGGAGTTGAGTCTAATACACAATTAAAAAAAAAAGGAGTGATATATAAAAAACCAAAAATGGTAAAAGGGGTCGCCAAGTTCCGAATGGTTCGGCCCTTCAAAGGAGTGATTTCAACACACCAAAACATTCGCCAACTTAATCGCACCGAATAATACTTTGGACGTTAAATGAAAACTTGAACATTGCTACCGAAAGTAGCAATGTTCTAGCTTTCATTTAACCTTCGAACTATTAAGCGGTACGATTAACTTGAACATTGCTACCGAAAATAGCAATGTTCTAGATTTCATTTAACCTTCGAACTATTAAGCGGTGCGAATAACTTGGCGAATGTTTTGGTGTGTTGATATCACTCCTTTGAAGGCCCGAACCATTCGAAACTTGGCGGCCCCTTTTACCAGTTTTGGTTTTTGATATGGTAAGTACTACCACCGAAGCATGCATGGTAGTGCCGGAAAAGTGATGGTGGCAGTTTCGTGAAATAAAATCAAGGCCTTGTGAGACAGAAGCTACTTAAAAATAAAAATAAAAAAATAAACTAGATATAACAAACACAGAAATGTGCTGTATGGGCAAGAAAGGGATGAATAATTACCATCCACTCACACCTGACCGGAGCGTTAAAGGCCAGAAAACATGAGAGTTAGGGGCCAGAAAACCAGAACGTTAAAGGCCAGGTCGGTGCTACCACTCAGAATACTTGATGTTGTCAGTCAGATGATTTAATTAATTGATCAGAATTATACCACGCGCCATGGCTGTTTACTGTGACGTGCATATCACGTGACTGGGCTAGTCCAATCAGACGGACAAACAGCCGTTGTTCTCGTTCGTCATTGGCTAACTCATGGTGACGTAACGGCAAACAGCCATTGCGCATGGTTTAGAATGTGCTAATATCAAAGTTGGCTCACAATAAAAACAAGTGAGTCGGGCTATAGGAAGGGCCAAAACCATGACAGCAGGCCTATAAGTCACAAGCTAAACAAGATCTTCGAAGTATCAACTTGTTTTTTTGATCTTGTGCCACTTGTTCACCATACCATTTCATGTGCTGGAGGTCCCAGGTTCCATCCTGACCGCAGCCACCCCTGGTATTTTCGGGAAGAGAAGGGCCCTGAGATGCCTCGTGCTCATGTCGAATGTGGCTTGTAAAAGAACCTAGGCATTTCCGATGAGATTTACATAGCAAAATTGTCCCTCTCTCCTTCTAGCGCCATGGCTTCGGCTGGGAGCGCAACAAACCTACAGCACTATATGTACACCTACTGTACAGCACTATATGATGAGCAAACAGTCATAAAACAGACACTCTGTCTATGAAGAACAAAATTACCACAATTTTATATAGTTCCAACGCAAACTAATTTTACGCATTGCCTCCTGGTCCTGGTGAAGGAGGTTATTCTAGCCTTAAAAAAAACTGGTTACTCAAAATCAATTCTGAATAAATATTTTTTTTATTCTCGTCCATCAGCCCGTGTTATTACGAATAAAGCTGGCCGCACACCAAATTAAACGTTAAGGGCTCCTGCGCACTGAGCGACCAGGTTGCGCGGCCAAAAAACAGGGCGACGTGCCGCGCGGCCATGTCCGTTTTTCATTGATAATTCTAGATCACGTGGTGAGAAATGAACCCGGATCAAGTATGGTCGCCCTATGGTCGCCTGCACGCTGCTCGCAATCCCAGTGGCCGCCGCGACCAAGTGCGCGTTGCTACATATACCGTACGCATTCTCGTTGGTCGCAGCGACCTGGCCCCCGTGTGTCCGGGTGGCGTAACACCAAAATCGACAAAATGTCGCGCGACAGGACATTTTGTCTTAACATGTCTCAGCATGCTGCAGACGTCTCCAAAACTATAGGAATGAGCTGAGCACCACATACCGGAAGCGACGTTGTCGCGGGACGGCTTTAGCCGTCTTTAGGTGTCTCACGACAACAAAGTGAAACTCCTTCTAGTTTCGTGTGACGGGAGTCTCTCCACCAGATGCAACGTCTCGCGATGTTTCGTCTTGCAACGACGTTTTGACGATTTTGGTGTGCGGCCACCCTTAGTCGCACGACAAAACATTTTGTCGTAACCTGTCTCTACGTGCTGCAGACGTCTCGAAAACTATAGCAATGAGATGCGCGCCACACACAGGATGAGACACTGTCGCAAGACGTATTTAGGCGTCTCACGACAACTACACGAAGCTCCTCCTAGTTACGACTGGTGGGGGTCTCTCCACCAAGTACGACATTTTGTCTCGCAGCATTTCGTCGCGATACATTTGTCTAATTTTGTGTGCGGCTACCCTAAGAGCTAAAGTTAGAGGCAGGTCGTCCTTCAGACGTCTTACTTCAAGCAGTCCAAATTGGCCCGTATCATTATGTCACTACAAGACAGTTCTGTTCACCCTTTAACAACGTGGCGTATCATTGTTAGCTTATTGTGCTCCGCCAGACGCCCCCGCCCCCTCCCCAAGCCAGTATTTGATTGGTATGGAATAGCAACCCCTTCAGAAAATCCTAGATCCGCAACTGCAGGGTAGAATATATAGGTAGTGTCATTTTTTCTCTGACAAAGGTTTTTTCTGACATTTTTTCTCTGATTCGGATGAAACTAGCACCTGCTTTCAACTATTTACAGCCAGAGAGTGCTGTCGTTAAGTAACAGGAAACGCAAAGCATCATGGATATCAAATCTATTTAGCATCACTTAAACAAATTGATAACGATAAGAATGCAAAATTAATCGCGTAAAATCTATACATCATAAGTCAGATTACAACATAAAAATAATTTTAAGAAAGATCAGAACTGGCGATCCAGTTCAACATTAAATTAAATCCAACATTAAATTTAAAAAGGGATTTCGTTACGAGTGGAGCTAAGTATAACGCATGGTTTAGTGCTCCGAGAAGAGTGTGGAGCGGCCGTTCAGGCTGAAGCTTCTTCCGTGGTTCACGTTTATTGTAACGAAGTAAATATGGCTTGAATCGAACACAGAGTAAGTTCTTCAACTTCGGATGCTGATGATGCATGAGTGTTTCATCAACTTCTGCAGGTATTGTTTCTATTACCATGGTTACCATGGGTACGATGCCGCCATTTTTTTTAATTTCAAGTTTCTCCTCCTACGAGAACCTGACAAGTGCTGCCGTCTGGTGCCGTGGATGAAAGCATGTATTATTTTACAACTTGTTTTCAGTGACTACCTACTTATCTGCCTGATCACAAGAGTACGCATTCGATCAGTTTTGCTACTCGAGAAGACCTTAATTTTGGTTGCTAGAATGTTATCATAGAACTCTCTCATTGCCGCCAGGAGTACGGAGAGAACAAAGCTTGATGGAATATGATTTCAAGCGAACTTGGCGGACATCGATGATGCGCTGTTCTTTTTAATTTGTAGCTAATGTATTGAAATAAAAGATTCGACCCTAGCAAAAAAGTCAAGCTATGACAGCGTGCATTCTAAATCAACACTACACAATTGTTTTTCCCGACTCAGCTTCATTAAGCAGATTACGGGCCGTTTTTTTTTTTAAACCGGTATGAATGTATACCACACGCCATGGCTGTTTGCTGTGACGTGCTTATCACGTGACTGGGCTAGTCCAATCAGACGGCCAAACAGCCGTTGTTCTCGTTCGTCATTGGCTAACTCATGGTGACTTCACGGCAAACAGACATTGCGCATGGATTAGTTAATTTTAAATTTCAAAAATCGCGCAAGTTGAGCATTGGATTCCGTCAAGAACTGGAACAGTGTTTTGAGACTGTCCAGCCAAGGCTCTAATACAGTGACGGCCGGATCTAGAATGAAAAATAGCATACGCGACTGGATGGACAATATGGCTGCCGAAAGCGCCGCTAATGCGATTGATTTGTTTTGTTGCCATTTTTTGTCAAACGAGGGAGATACTTTCCGTTCAGAAATGCTGCCTTCCGTGAAACACTTTCTTGATAAACGAACATGTCGCTATTTACTGAAGAGCTATGTGCAGTAGAGAAATTTAAGAGCTTTGTGGCAAAAAACACAGAACTTTATTTATTTGTATGCGCAAGCTATTTTCCGGGTGATAATACTGGGATTAAGATTTAGTGAATTACTAAGCTTTTTTTGTCAGTTGCCGCCATTTGACAGTAGACGGCGGGACTAACCTTACAAAAATTCACCGATGCGATTTGCTTGGCCAATTCGCGAACAGACCTCGAAGAAATGAAATGGCGGCCATTTTGTCTACCCCCTTAATATTGTTATAGGTCAGGCCGGTTAGTTTAGTTGGACATGGTCCAGCACTCATTATCCCTAACAGCATTCATGCGAATCAGCTGCCGATGTATCGTCAAAGATGAAGCTGGTAACGTGAACCTTGGACTAAACTATAACGAGAAAGTACGTGGGTGATGTGTGTGTGTGTGGGGGGGGGGGGATTACCCGAGAAAGTTAAGAATGAATCTATGCAATGTTCGCATTTCCGTTGTTAATCATGATTTGCCGAACCAGGTATAAGGGCTGCATCACTGTCACTAGAGTCAAAGTAATTTTCTCAATGATAACTTGACCGTAAACTTAATAAGACGGTGGTATTTTTTTTGCCATTTTTACCAAAAAAACTCGCCGATTTTGATGAACGCAGTTTTTATGGAAGATTTAAAGAAACATTTTTTTCCCCTCTAAACAAATGCACACAAATCAACGTAAATGGTAGAAAGATAAATCCACCCAAAACTAAATACTGGTTTAAAAAGAAGCCGCCAAGTTTCCAAAAGTGGTCGGCCTTCGAAGGTAGTAATATCATTCAACCACGGAAAGGCCACCAAGGTTAATCCTATTAGCCAAGTTAATCGCACTGACTAATAGTTCAAACGTTTAATAAAACCTTGAGCATTCCTAATAGAGATATCAATCTTCCAATTTTCATGTAACGACGTCCAAAGTATTATTGGGTGCAATTAACTCAGCTAATACGATTAACTTTGGCATCCTCTCCCAGGTTGAATGATATCGCTACCTTCGAAGGCCGACTCTTTCTGGAAACTTTGCAACTTATTGTATCGGCAGCCGTTGCTTGCGTTTGGGCTGCCACCATCCTGTGCTGATGCGCCGGACGTTTGTGGGTAGACCAGGCGGACGCCATTGATTGAAGACCAAGGTCATCGGCCCCAGCTCGGCACCGGTATGGAGTGGTGGACTGTTCCTGGGCCTGTGGCGGATGTCCTTACAGAGGAGCTCCCAAGAAGTTCGAGTCAAGTCCAGACTGTATTATTATAGGCCAATGTGCGCATGCATGCCATGACGTGCATTGTAGTCATGGTGTCATGCTTTGTTTGTCATGCATGGTTACCATTGGTATTATAATCATTCCATTCCAATTCCTCCAAACTGCAACACGTAGGAGTGAAGCCTTAATTTATACGCCTTTTGGACCATCAAACATTTCGATCTTGTATATCCAAATTATTCTGCAACATACGTAAGTCAATGTATTTACCACCAATGCTTTCCCCTAATTCTTAAGTCCAGCCAACCGCAAATGTAAAACCGCTAGGGTTATTCCGTGTGTAAGTCGGGCGAGCATAAAATTGCAACTCCACCGCAATAAAAACCCAATGGAACCAAATAACCAGCGTCATTTTTACATACCAAGCCATAACATCAACTACCACTGAACACCCGTCAATACATTATTTTAAAATTAGGTGCTGTAAGCCATCAGTATGTTCTTACCTTTCATTCATTTGAAGTAATTTAGATTCGAAACAGCACTGCAGCCAAATGAGGATTGCCACACACAACCTTTATTGATATCACGAGCCAGTGGAAGAGTGACTTTTCGCCAGTTTAGATTCGAACCAGCGCTGCATTCAAATACGTATTGTCACGCACAGACTTTATCGACATCACGATCCAGTGGACGATTGGCTTTTCGCCAGTTTAGATTCGAACCAGCACTGCATCCAAATACGTATTCCACGCACAGACTTTATCGACATCACGATCCAGTGGACGATTGGCTTTTCGCCAG
>JAHWFP010195957.1:24528-34686 GCA_023313725.1 Lithobius niger | reverse complement strand
GAGGGGGAAGGGAGAAAAGTTGAAATTCAAAATGGAGACCGAGAATTCATGTATGAGGTCTAGCGGGACGTTGGGGGGGCCCACGCTCGCAGCCCCTCCCTGTAAAACAACTCATGTTCAGCGCTTCTAAGGTTTTGAACAATTTTTAGTCAGTCACAATGCCACATTTGTTCTTCATACTTTGGTCGATCCACGGCCCTTTAATTATCCGGCGCTATATCTACAGGGTGTCAATAAAGTCTCTTTACAATCTAAGAAATTTATCACAAAGGCAATTGATGAGATATCTGAATCACATCTGGTCTATGTACTAAGCGGTCCCATAGATGGGGGCCAAAAATGACGCACGGTCGTTTTTTTTTTACCAAATATCACTGTTTAAAATTTATTTTCAAGGTTCATTTTTAGTGACGTTTCATATGAATAGTTTTCCACGCTTTTCATTAAAAAAAGCAGAAGATTAAGATGGAGTGTATTGTTTGCATTTCCCTTTAAAGTCATTTGAGGTATGACCCAACAGTAGAATTCATGTAAAATAGTCAACACAATCTGCAGCACACGTGGAAAATTTTTCTGCAAAGAAGAACTGGAAATTTTGAGGCAATATGCTAACTGTATTGTTGAATCAAGTGACTCTGATTGGTTTTTCCATATTTGTACTTTTTTGTGTGTGCCCCCTTTGTTGTTGCTTATTTCCGACGCTTTTCAGTTTATGAAAAGGTGAAAATTTCGTTTTTCAGTTATATGGTTTCCTAGAATAAAGTAAAGTTAAAATTCAGTGTAAAATTCCAATTTCTAGTGGATTTTTCCTTTAATTTCCATAACAGGAACTCTTTTTCAACGTTTCAGAAAAAGCTGCTAACTTTTGAATTATGGGGTCGGATTTGATCCCACTTACGGAACCGGGTAAAATAAAATCTTCCCATGAGACGTATGTTTTATTTATTTTTTTTTTAAATTAATTTCTTTGAGCCTTAAGTCAGCCGAAGCAACTTAATGCCTGAACCGGTTCAATTTTGAACATTACCAGACTTTTTAGAGAAGAAGAAATATCTGGTAAAGGGGAAGAAATATCTGCCAACCCGGGGATTCGATCCGAGAAACCTCCGATCATAATAGGGGCCGAAAGATTGTCCGGAATTGGCCAGAATAGTTCCCATGGCCGCTGAAGGAGCATGGTAGCCTCTCACGCTACCCTGGCCGGCAGCCCTGGCGAGGACTTTGCCAAGGTCCCCTTTCCCGGGGTTCGACCAGATCCGCAAACCTCCAGCAACCAGGCTGAGCTCTCTCACAACTCAGCCACGATGACCACACCTGTGGGCAGATTCTTCATCCCATGTTCTTCACGTATTGCCGGCTCGATTAAATAAACCCTTTTAATATGTGATCATTACACCTAAGACAGGAATGAACTTGATTCAATACCATATCTAAAACAACTCACCTCTTACTAATAATAATTAGTTAATTTTCATGAATCCATGCTACATGAAGGAAATCGTCACGAGGAATACAAGATTCCTACTTGACAGTAACGAACCAGGCAGAAAGCACAAAATAATCAAATTATTTACAATAGGAAAACACAACCAAGTAACAACCGAAAACTAGACAAAAAATATATACATAAGGCCGCGAAAAGAAATAAGTTTGTTTCTCGGGTATTTTCATTCAAAAAGTAACCAGGCCAACAGGCTTTTTATTTTATTTTTTATTTTATTGGAAGTAATTCAAGTCTTACACTTAACTGCTCAAAACACTTGCATCTTAATTTTACGGAAAAACTTGCAAAACACTTAATTTTACGGAGTGGTTAATTTAGGCGAAATAATGCTTATTTTCAGCTAACTGAATTGCTTTTCCTTGTAACGGTAATAAATTTAGCTTGAACTAGCAAATAAAAAGCATCGACAAGGGGCAAATTTGACCACCAGGCAGGGCCTGAGACACAACTCATTTTTTTTTCGTAGCCTAAAACAACCCTAAAATATTATACACTTGATTTCGCCATCGTTCATCCATCGTTCAGCCATCGTTCATCATAAATTCTGATCAAACGTCCTTGCCAACGAAATGATAATTGTGCCAAACCCGGTTCAACACCTTTTCCCCTCCGAATTGCTAGGTTCAACCCTCTATCATTAAACCAGTTTGAATAAACAAAGAAAACACGAAAAACTGCTCACCTTGACGAGCGTTAGCCTCTCCTAGATTTCTTTTAAACAAATTGTATAATTGGTGAGTTTAACAAGACTTTTCACCTCGCGTGACGAATCCACTTGTGTTCAAAATTCGTCCTTGCTCAGCTAGAGGGAGCAGCGCACTAACCCAATGACCCTTGACCCCAGGAAAGTGCTAATGTCAAAGGCCAGTGAGGATGGAAGAAGGTGTATATGTTGTTTCCTAAAGCCATCGTCACGAAAACTGCTGAAATCGTGTTTTGCAAGCAAGAAGAACAAACATCTCTGACAAACTTGACACATTAGTCCCGATTGTTGACAGCGGGTTTGTTTGTAATGTCATGGGACTTATAATGAAAGCAAGCAAACATTACGCGGTGTCACGTGACAGGAATAGATAATCTGAATGAAGACGTATAGTAACTGTGTTTACAACGCAAATGAATGAACAATTCCAACAAAATACTTTCCTTTCCATAGCTATACTTTGTTCCACATTATGTTTTCAGAAAACTGACTGTATGAAGCCACGTTTTCTTCCACTACCAGTGCAAAAAATCCGTAAACATCCCATTCGTCAACTCTAACAGTAACTTTGTTGAGTCTCCAAGTGTGATATCCACATGTTTTTGCACTTTTAGTGCAAGGAAACGAGTCGTCATCCGGTCAGTTTTCTGAAAACATAATGTGGAACAAACTATAGTACAGTTCTGTGATCGGTAATGCGGATATCAGGGGAAAAACTGCGCTGCTGACAGGAGAAAAGGAGAAAAACCCTTATGTCCTTTTTTTTTTTAAAACAAAAGAGGTTTAAAAGCCAAAAAGGTAGTGACAAAAAAAAACAACAAACAGACCACCGTTCTTCAACCCAGACAACAATCAAACAGAGAGAAACTGGCGCGGAAAGTTTCAGTTTCGATCTAGATGCACGCTAGTGTTTCGCGCCAAGTTATTCAACAAACATCACAACAAACATCACTTCAATTCAATTCTCGAGGTTGTAAACCATTGTAGCGCGACGCCATAGCGTCAGTGTCTTATATCCTAAAGCATAGTTGAGCATATTTCAGGTACTTGGGGAAAAATAATAATGCGGTACAAAAACTTAAATTGTGTTGAAATCGAGAGCAATGACACACCTGACAAGAATTAACTTGTGTAGGAATGCTAGCTAAACTGCTTTCAATGCAAAATCTGCCCCTCAATAACGTTGAAAATGTGTTACTACTAGCTAGCTAGCTAGTTAGTCCGCTCATCCCCATGTTCAATCCCATAGGGTGATTATTCATTGATACCGAGATAACGATAAGGCTTCCTATTTGTACGATACCAAGATAACAAGAAGGCTTCCAGCTATGAAATTGGATGAATGGGTGCAGTACAATACGAACTGCGTACCTTCTATGGTTTGGAGTCTGGGGTCGTAACGGGGATGGCGTGGGAGGGCGCGTAAGTACGAAAATATTGTTATAACCATTGTTAGTATTATCGGCATCGTCTCTCGTTGGACGGCCAAAGTTCGGACAATGAGAACGTATGTATTGACGTGAGTGCATAGACACACACTAGTGTATCACGATAAATCTAAACAACGTTGCTGAGAAATTGCATTCACGTCCAATTCACGAAAAATAAACCAACTATAAAAACAAAGGAAAACAAAGAAAGCCAAAAACTGGTAAAGAGGCCACCAAGTTGAGAGTGGTAACGGCCCCTCAAAGGAGTGATATCAACACACAAAAACCAACTAAATAACAACACAATTAAAACTAAATCAAAAACCTATAAAGAGGTGACCAAGTTGAGAATGGTTCGTACAAACGGTAGTAGGAAATTGTTGAAAACCAATTTCTTGTTGAGGTGGCACTTTATTACACATCTGCACGGTAGTGGAGTTGAGTCAATACACAATTTTAAAAAAAGAGTGATATCATATCGAAAACAAAAACTGGTAAAAGGGGCCGCCAAAATCCGAATGGTTCGGCCCTTTAAAGGAGTGATATCAACACACCAAAACATTCGCCAACTTAATCGCAGTAAATAATACTGTCGACATTAAATGAAAACTTGAACATTGCTACCGAAAGTAGCAATGTTCAAGTTTTCATTTAACCTTCGAACTATCAGTCGGTGCGATTAACTTGACGAATGTTTTGGTGTGTTGATATCACTCTTTTGAAGGGCCGAACCATTCGAAATTTGGCGGCCCCTTTTACCAGTTTTGGTTTTGGATATGATTGAGCTAACTCGGCATTAGCGCAGCGCTAAAAAAAAAAATGGCCCCCCCCCCCCCGCACCCTACAGTGATTAGTGAACCGCACTCCTGTTCTTTCTATTCTAGTTTTTACTACTTTTTTTCTTCCGTCTGCTGTGTATAGTGCAGTGTATGTCACGTCACCCATCGCTGCAGTCAAATGACCTGTGAAAAATCACTGTTCTGTCAGCCGCTACTTACATTACTATTGTGTCCGAAAAAAATGTCTTTCTTGCACAGTGGTGACGTCATTCCTCCAAGCAAGACTACCACCAACTATCTCCTTACAATGACATTCATTCAAAGTGTAACCGCTATTCGTGGGTCAGGTGTTAGTTATGATTGAGGCATCACAATAGGGACCAGAAACTTGGTGGGAACATTTCTTGTTGGATATCACTACCTTGCAAGGCAGACACTTTTGTAAACTGCTGCCATTTTGGGTAGATTGTTGGTATCTACAACCATAACTATTAAATTGTATACTATACTACTATTTGAATAATACTATACTACTGCTATCATAAGTGGATAGATCTTTTCACCCATGCCTCCCATTGGTGAAGAATTTCTATGCACTTATGCTAGCAGTAAAATACATGTAAAAACACCGTTATTCATCTTACTGTGAAACCCTACAACGATTGAAAAATGTCACACGAAACTCACAAAAACGCACAATTTCACAACGAATATAGTCTACTAACTGCAAATTTTCAACTGCTAACTGTAGTCGTCATCAGGCACCTTAAAGATAAGTTTTGAGCTCTGTTTACATTTCGTTTTCAGTTCGAACCATGTATTGGACTGAAAACGAAATGTAAACAGAGTTCAAAACTTATCTTTAAGGTGCCTGATGACGACTACAGTAAGTAGTTGAAAATTTGCAGTTAGTAGACTATCTTCGTTGTAAAAGTGTGCGTTTTTGTGAGTTTCGTGTGACATTTTTCAATATACATGTAGTATTATACTAATAGCAGTATTGTATAACACTATATTACACAGCTACTACTACGTAGTACTCTGCTGCATTTGCTGCAACATTCTAAAACAGGTTTTTTGTGCACGACCCAACAAATGACTAAAACAAATAATAACTCAACGGGAAAAAATTTCCATAATTTAGACTAATTACCCAAATCCATACACTGCTACACGAAAAATTTCACTTAATTGATGGATAAAATTCACTCGATATATTGAACCCATACGGCCTCACGGTGTTTATTTAACTTAAAATAGTTTTTAGAGTACTACTACACTACTACTGCCACTAGTATAGAACTACTACTATTTCTCACTATCACTGGAGTTTAAGACATTGCTGAAGAATTGTGATGTAATCATGCCGCAGAAATGTCAACACTTTCCCTAAATTTAGCAATTTTCTGCGTTGCACTTTCGTTGTCACTTTCAGCACAAAATGTTAGAACCTTAAACCACTGGTGGATGTACAGAAATTGGCCTTAAGGCACAATGGCTGGATTCACGGACGATGAGATCGTGGGACAAGCCGAGCTTTAGGGATACTTGCTGTATAATTATTAAGGGTCGCTTCCCTCTGAAGAAGGTAAAAGCCCAGTCAAGATGGCCCTGGTTCACCAGGGAATTGGATCACAGCTTTTCACTTGGTCACACAATACCACCCAGCACTGATGGTAAGTAGACGCAAGTTCATTCTTGATGTCTCAATTTCTCTACGTGTGCCTTGTAGGATGAATCCCAATGAAAGTTGGACAGTTAAAGTGAACGTGGAACAATAATGTCACTGACCCATTGGTAGGTCGCAGGCGTGAGTGTCTTGTCTCGGTAAATTTATCATAACCGACCGACATTCCGCACGCACGCACATAAATAAGAACTAAATTGTTAATCTCTGTTTTAATTGGCTTAAAGATGAAACATTGAGACTATTCTGATGTTATTCGTTTAAGACGAATAAAAACGAATGCATTACTATTTACTACTACTATTACTGCGTCTGAAAATGTGCTGTTTGCAAAGTAGTGACTTCATTCCGCCATGAAAGGATACCACAAACTTTCTCCTTATACGACATTCAGCGTCTCAAATGTAACCATTATTCGTGAATCGAACAGAGAGCGAAGTGACTGAGGCAAAATTTGAGACTTCCGACTAGGCCAAATCAAAACTGCCTATTTCATACACAATATATATATATATATATATTCGGTGCGTAAATTGGCCATTTGTTTACAAAAAAAGATGAAAAGTAAAAACAGCGTGGGACCAGCCCAACTGCTAGCTACAAGTAGTCCGCCATGTTGGAAATGACATGGTAGGACCACTTGTAGCTATAGTTGGGCTGGTTCCACGCTGTTTTTACTTTTCATATTATTTGTGAACAATCGCCAATTTATGCGCCGAAAATTATAAATATTGTGTATGAAATATATAGTTGTGACTTTGGCGTAGTCAGAAAGCTTACGTTTTACCTCATTATTCGTAGGTAGAGTGTTATTCATCATTATAAGAAATCCTGAGTTCCATTAGTCAACAGTGTGGTTAACATTGTCTCACTGAAATTACGGACTGATAATTTCTTTCTTAATTTCTTTTTAATTCAGTTAAATTCGAAATAAGGGATCAGTGGAAATCATACACTAGGAATAATGTAGTCAGTATGCCGCTATCTTTATGTAACAATTTTTGTTTACCGTAGCGTGTGTTTTGTTGGTCGTTTTTGCTTGCCGTTGTCGAAACAAAATTTCTTTCTTTCTTCAAAAGAAATCACTGAAAGTAATTTTATCTTGAAAAGAAGACCTTACTTAATACCGCTACTTCTTCGTCAAAAGTGCTACGACGCGATTGGTATCAACAAGAAGTTTGTTTTTTAATTAATAGGTACAGAAAAATGATAGCACAAAATAAACACCTGCTTGTGTGGAGCTTTGTGTCGTGAACAGTATATGACAAGCATTTTATGAAATTAACTTTTATCGACAGAAAAAGACATTAGATTCTATTAGACTAAGAATTTCGATTTCGAAGGTTGTTAAAATTTGGAAAACCTGCAAAACCATTACCAACGGCCTGAATCCAATTTATATGGAAATGAAATCCATTTCCCAAGTTTCCGGGCGCTTTTCTTTTTCTTTGTTTCCATTCGGCTTTTATTTATTTTTTCTTGTTTTGCCTGCACAGTTCAGAATATAAAAATAAATCTAACTGTTTCCTTATTCTCCGGTGTACCAAAATAATAATAATAATAATAATTGGTGGGCAGGTCAACACAGAAGAACGGTGCATGCTGAGAAACCAGTTCTGGTACCAATGACCTTGAAAAGGCTCGCGATCTGCCAATTCCAGTTGTTATGTTGTCTGTGGCCTTCCTGCACCACTTTTTTTTTTCTTTTTCGTTTCTTTCCTTTTTCCCCGTTTCATACTTGAAGACAACTAGTTTCTTCGTCTGTCAATCTGTTTTTCGATTAACCTTTCAATGCCATTCAGTTTAGGCCCTAATATCAATCCTTTCATCTTAAAAATGATAGATAAACAGCAAGGTCCCGTCAAAATCTCTAATCTTCCTGACACGATTTACATCCACAACAGATAAAAATTTAAATTCTGAAATTGCACAATGAAATGTTCCCTTTTAAACTTTTAGCGTGGGCCCAACTTGTTTATCTGATCTTGTCGTCGAGGAGAGCAAGGCTTACTTCTTTTCTGTAATATTTTCGTCCAGAGTGACTTTAAGCCTTCATTTTTTGGTAGAGGAGCGATGGAATTGGGGAGGGGGGGGGGATATATGATGGTATTTGCAGCAAATAATACGTTAACAGTATTTTTGTGCAGGTGTAGTACCGGGATTTAACATGTTTTTACAATAAAATAAACTCGAAGGTATCTATTTAATGGGCATTATATAAAAAAAAAACACTGATATTATATTAAAACTGGTTTATTTTAAAAACGGTGTTCAATACTCCCAAACGGTGAAGGAACAATTTTTAACTGATCTTTGAAACATCAAACAGCAGTGTTTTACTCCGTATGTGTTTTGTGCTTCGCTTCGTGCTTTAACGCAATGTTTCAAGTGTTCACTATATCAGTACACATTTGAAACATTTACGGTTAAAACACGAAGCACAAAATACTTGAGCCGTGAACGAAGCTGTTGTTTGATGTTTCAAAGATCAATTCAAAACTTTCCTTCACCGTTAGGTGTATTGACAACCGTTTTAAAAATAAACCAGTCATAATATAATATCAGTGTTTTTTATAATAACCATTAAATAGAGACCCTATTTAACAGGTTAAATCCCCGTACTATGTAGAGCCCACCTTCTTTTTTTTAAAGATTTTTTAAAGTGTAGCAGAATATGAATACTTGTTAGCCTGCGTCGCGACCACTATAACGTCCACATGACAAGCAGAATTTCTACCTTGCTTCTAGACATTTTACAAGCGTACACGCTGTGCATTACATTACAGGAGTTAGCCGTATAGTAAGAATCTGGATATTTTCTTTAGAATGCAGTAGAAAAATCTTGGATGAACTCTTCTGTTCTTGTCACTTGCACGCCCCACATTTTGTTTCCAAAGCTTTTAACACTAGGTAAAATAACGTAGTATAAATTTAATAACTCGGTAAAGTCAGTCACTGAACTACAAATACGACCTCCTCCATTCAAAAGGCAGGGAGCTCATTAAGAAAACAAAGCTTACTGATATTTAATAAATCTAATTGTAAATAAATGGCAGCTTAATTAAAAATAGCATCAGGAGATTATTTTGGGTCCCACAATTAAAATCAAGTACAGCTATTTTTTTTCCCAAAAGAAAAGCCATTGCTCTTTATAGGTTTGTTCACTTTTTCCAGTGCTGTATTTGTTATTAACGGTTTAAGCCTTGCGCCATAGCCTGCAGCGAATTCCGAATCACAATGCAGTCCAACTAATGAGAGCGAAATGGTCTAGCTTAAATGAAATGTTTTAACGCAAAATTCACGAAAAAAAAAATATTCCACTTCGCTACAAGGAGAGTGAACTTACAAAGTACGAACTGTAATTTTTAAAAATGAAAAGGATACATTAGCAAAAGACAATTCATTTTTAAAAATTGAGATAAAACTATCGCCTGTCTTGAAGTTTCCATTTTTTTCATTTTGGTTTAATTTGCTGTTATAAATGCTATTAACGAAGCTTTCCCGCCTTTTATGAGCGTTTTTTTCAAGATGACCTAACTTTTTTTTTTACATGAATAACGGTTACATCAGGAGAATGAAACGTTGTATTTAGTGTAAGCTGGTTTGTGCACTTCGTGGATATTTTATTATTAATTTTGACAAAAGTACTTCTCGTCGTATTTATTGTATTTAATAAAACTAACGCGCTTAATAAAACAAAAATACGTTAATATTCAGTGTTCCAAAAATCGCCTGCCGGATTAAAATAAAATATGAAACTTAAATTCTGTTACAAACACTACTGATGAAGACCAGGTGTTGGGACGATGGCTAGTATCAGCAAAATGTCTACCCAAACACCTTTCATGACTACGATTTCATGACTACTATGCTTAGAGTATTAAGCATATACACATACTGTGAAAAACAGTTTGTATTTCAAGGAGACATTTGAAAATCTTTTTATCCATGATGGAGGCGGCACCTTCGTGTCTTTTAAAGACGGGAAAGCCAAGGCTCACAAGAAATAACTAAATACAGATGCAAACCTATTTACGTTGCCTTTTGGACTTATA
>JAHWFP010195957.1:3092-19528 GCA_023313725.1 Lithobius niger | reverse complement strand
ATCGAACCCAGGACCTTTGAAATCAAAGGCCAAGGTCCTACCGCTGTAAAGGAAACGTCCGTGTCAGTCTGGCTCAGCGGTAGGACCTTGGCCTTTGATTTCAAAGGTCCTGGGTTCGATTCCCCGCTCAGGCAGTCTGACATATAAGTCCGAAAGGCAACGTAAATAGGTTTGCATCTGTATTTGGTTATTTCTTGTGAGCCTTTGGCTTTCCCATCTTTAAACCTCTTCTTTAGTATTTATTTTAATTATTTGTACTTCTGATGAAAAAAAAAAACCATATATTGTAATCAGAAAATTAAGCTGTTTCCACCATATGAATAAGTCCGGCTGCCCATCCTAAATTTTTATGACTTAACTTGAGCTCCATGCAGATCTATCAAGTGCTTTTGCAGTGTTTCCTTTTCAGATTAGTTTACTTTAGGCTACTAGCCCGAGTTCTCTCACTGCTCAACCACCGCAAACACCTTTAAAAATAACCAAATACTCAGTAAAGTTCCTACCAACAAACATTCCACAAAGGGTGTACACCTCCAAAGGGAACTCCTGCTGATGGTAATGTTGAAACGTGTGATGTACATCAGGCATCCCGCCGAAAGTAAAAGTTAGGGAGGCACACCTCCTTCTGTGATCGGCTTGATTTAGTGTAGTCGTTGTGTGGGAGGTCGATGACTTTCATCTTCGAAGATGTCTCTCAAGACAGACTATAAACCTATGGCTATGAATAATGGATACTTTGATATAACAAGCCCATCTTGTAGATACTGTAATAAGGTCATTCCCCTCTAAGTCAAGAATTGTATAAATATAGTCAGGCCTACAAACTCATGTCGTCAGTTTTGTTACTTTAGGCCCTCGGTCTTGTCAGTCGTCCTTTAAAAAATAGTACGTTGTTAACAGTCAGTAAAAGTCGGCTGCTAGGTAGTCAAATATAATAATGTCATTGTTTACTTGTCATATGCTAACATCGTGGTTTTGGATGGAAGTAGTAACTTCGCTGAAATATTAAGGAAAATATAATTAGGAGAAGGGTGAAAAGGCAACTATGATAAGTGGGATGCGTGTTCAAAGATTTGTAAACAGATAAATAACTGAAGAAGAATTATTATGCCATCCATGGAATCTCTGAGGTATAAAGTAAAAAAAACATATGAGGTATAAAGAAGTGGCACAAAAAAGCGTGAGAATATGTCTAGTTATGTGCAACTTGCTGTGTTTGTAATTCTGCTGAATTCAGGGCCTTACTAAGTGTAGTACAGTAATACCACTAAGAAGAACCTCAAGCATGATCCTGTTTAAGAACGTGCAGAAGAACGGAATTCAAAGAGCATTGTGTCACGTTATTTCCAGGGAAGGGGGGGGGGGGGTTGTATCACTCTTATCGCCATGCACAACAAAGAGGTTTTACGTTGCAGTTCACTGTTGCAGTTCACTGACCACCTCATAATAACTTTTGCAAAAATGTACCAACAATGGCAACAATACTAAATAACAATATTATGAAACAATACTAACATCACGGTGAAACACTTTTAGTAGGCTACCACAGCAATCCTGTTACCAAAGTCTCAATCGTATGTCTGTGGCAAATGAATCTTGTAACTAAGAAGTCGCCTAAGCATAAAAGCGACAACGAATTCTGCCGTAACAAAACGTTATAGAAGACAGCTATGGGCAGCTGTGGTTGTGAGTATTTTATGATCAGTGGAAAGGATCCAGTTGTTAAAGTTGATAAAAATTTAAAAAATAAAGAAAAGGACATTTTCCGTAAACTGGAGGCTCACACAGGTAGTGGCTTCCTCCATCTCTTGGCAACAAAAATCAAAAACACTAAAAAAATTACTTCAGACAGCAGGAAAAAGGAACAAAATCTATAGGGAAATTTCAACAAAATGTAAACAAATTTTGTCACGAAACGGTCGTTGCCTGTTTACTTTAGGATGCACCAAAATAGCTCCGAAATTGGACATATGACATCGAGGAGATAAGTCGGCAAATAAATCCACAAATGTTGCGAAACCATACACGTGCAGCTTGAATTTTAACGCACAAAAAATTCAGCCTCATCTCCCCCAAAAATGGACAGAAACTAAAAGATGGGCTGAACAGATAGACCTCAAATCAGCTTTGTCAAACCTTGGACGAATCATTAGAGAAGGACACAACAAAAAAAGATGTCGTCGTTTTTTTTTTTGGTTGTCACTGCCTTGACACCGTTTAAGTGCAACCTCCGGCTACGAAATACGACAGTCAAAACGACGTGTACACTCCACAAGAACCATCAGCTGCAAAATAGCTGGTAGCTAAGCGCTCGCTAATTGTCAGCTCTCTTCACGTGCCACACGTACCGCGTGTTACAATATTACGCCAACAGATGGCGCACCTTCAGTTTTTTAAGCGGATGTTGTTCTTTTGTCGGTCAGTCCTCTAATGGTTCGTCCAGGATCAAACTTTCACCTGTCAAAGGCTTTCAACAAGAGTATAGTTGCAAAATACATACGCATGCACACTTCATCCAGTCGTGATACGGCAACCTGGTGCAGGATACGTGGGAATACATGAGTGCTTAGTCGCATACGTCTTGCAACCCAAATACACGTTACGGATACACTTTCGCCAAATAGATCAGATCGCTGCCGAACTGGGCTGGGCAACCTTCCAGCTTTAGAAAGTGGTGGCCTTCTCAAGGCTTATTGTTGTTGCAACCTGCACGTGGATGGCGTGGCCCATTTTCATAAACATAACTCGTTGCCTGGCTGCCTTGAGTCATTCAATCAGTTTATTAAAAGGCTTGATTGGCTTGTGTGTAGGCAACAGCAAGAATGCGTTCGGGCGTGTTGGTGTGGCTCGTGCCTCGCGTCAGCAACCCAATGTGGGTCAGAAAGGCGGGAAAAATGGCGGAACTGAAACGCCGTAACAAGCAAGACAACTGGGCCGAGACCACAAAATGTCTTGTCTGTTTTGCCGCTACTCGTTACGCTAAACTTGTCAAGCTCACTAGCGTGCAATCGACATTTTGCTTTCCCTTTTGGAGTAAATCACTTTTCGTAAATATGCCTTTTCAACTTCAATCACTTGTCGTAAAGTTGATGGGGAGGGCGTATAGGGGATTGAGGCTTAACGGTGCACAACGGCTAGGTCATTAGCGCCAACCTCAGTCACAGTGCAGTGGCCCGGAATGCCACTGCGCCACACATTACAGAGATTTTAACCAACCTCCAAATCTAGATCTTATCGTAAATCTCTGCCTCCTGCAAAAATTGAAAAACCCCTGACAGGAGGACAGTATCATGCTATGTCGCGCAGAAGATAGAAAGAGCGATGAACACCACCACCAAGATGGTGGCAATCAACAAGAAGAACGTTACCGACCGGCGACACGAATGACATTCAAGAGGGGTGACCCGCCTCAAAAAGAAGCAATGAGTAGGGTTGGTGTTACCAATACGCAAACGGTGACTGCAGCGACAAAAATGATTTCAAACACTTTGTCATCTCGATGTTTGGCCCGATTGCTCGATATAACTAAAAAAAAAAAAAAAAGCTCCAGACGTAAAGAAAAATGACTGCTACAAATCTATATTAAAAACCAATTAACTCTCAGCTAAAATAGGTATGACTTCTCTACGATTATTAGTAAAGCCGTAACTCTTTTTTGTAAAAATAATTAATTGATTACTTAAGAGACTAACAAATATTAACTGATGCTATGTGAAGCCAGGAGCAGTATGAAGGAGGAGTCTACAATACTATTCTATCCTTTGTTCCGCCATTGGTACTGAGTCCTGACCTAATCCGGCCAGTTGTCGAACTGGTTTCCGTTTTTACTTTTGCGGAAAACTTATGTTAAAAATTACTCTGTGTGGGTTTTAACACGTACCTAACAAATACGTGTGAAAAATAAGGGATATTTGAGCTGCGTGTAATTTAAGCATGCGTCAATTCCACGACAAGCACTTACACAAACTTAAAACGCGAAGGCATTTTGTTTCTCGGACCAAAGCCGACTGGAAAAGAAATTGCGTGCCTTGTTTCCTGAATCCACGCGAGTTCTCGCACGTTCCAGGAAGTTAAAGCCTCTTAGCACTGCTTTGGTAAAATAAGATTTTGACGTTGTTAAAGCCAGGAGCTAAGACTGCTGCTTCTGTCCCTGACGGCCTTGTGCAAGCGAATCAACACAAACCGAAAGTAACAACATGGATGCTCCTACGTTATGACATTTATTTGTGCCTATAGCAACGAATGAATGCCATACAACAGTATACTTGTACTGGTGCGTTAATTCTTTTTGTATGAATGCGTGTGTTTTAAAGGATCCAGAAATTACTTTAAAATCTGCTCAGATTGGCATCTTCCCTTTATCGGAAATGTCTACTTTTCAGTCGATCTTAAAGGTACATTCCTCCCAGGTTGGCTTTTCTGTAAAGCTCAGTTTTGCAACGTTACTTCGGAATCGTATAAATGTTGCAAAGGCCTTCATTTTTCCTCTCGTGAGAAACGGTTTTGCTATATTCACTCTAACCTACGTAAATGTTGCAAATGCTATTTCGCGCAGGATGCTCGAATATAGTGAGAAGGTATGTCCTTTTAAGGCAAAAAAACATGATTTAAAGAACCAATCATTCTAAAAATATGTATCTCACTAATGGAATTATCGAAGTATCTGAGGTGACTGTTAAATAAGATATAAAAGTTGAGATAAGTGTTTGTAATTCAAAGGAGTGATATCAACACACCAAAATATTCACCAAGTTAATTGCACCGACTAATAGTTCGTAGGTTAAATGCAAACTAGAACATTGCTACTGTCGGTAGCAAAGTTCAAGTTTTCATTTAGTGTCCAAAGTATTATTCGGTGCGATTAACTTGGCGAATGTTTTGGTGTGCTGATATAACTCCTTTGAAGGGCGGAACCATTCGGAACTTGGTGGTCTCTTTTACCAGTTTTGGTTTTTGGTATGATATCACTTCTTTTTTTTTAAATAGTGTATTAGACTCAACTCAACTAGCCTGCAGATTTGTAATAACGTGCCAAGTCATGGGCATAGTTGTGCAGTTATGATAATCTTTATGATAGTCTTTTAAGGTAATATGGTTTACCATAAAGTGCTTAGAAAAGTTCTCGATCATGAAACGCACAAGTGCTTATTACGCCAGTTAAGATAGCCAACGTTAGGCCGACGCCATTTTTCTTTTCATTCATTTTTATTGAGAGTATTGAACTGGAAATTTTTAACAATCCATTTAAATCAATGGCTTCGCGTTATTTATCGTAAAACCATTTATTATTTTCGAACCAACATAAAATAACGACAGCGAAAAAAGTAGGCCTGCTGATTATCAGTTTACACTTAAAAAGAATAAGAAAAATCCATTGAAAATCCATTAGCTTTGAGCGAAGAGCGATGGAAATCTTCGAGAAAACAAAAGAAAGGAAGAAAAAGGGGAGAAATATGTTCAATCGGTGGAGATGAAGTGTCAAAACCAAGATTTAGAACGCACGAAAGTTTCGCCAATGGACCAATACCACTCCCATGTATAGAGGTGCAAAAGTAGGCTTACTTAGAAAATAAAAATACTCCAACACTCTCGAGTTCCTCGACATTTGACCTGCGCGTTTGTTGGAAAAAAATGATTGGATTTGTACAGACAACAAACCACGTCATCCAAGTAAAGTTAGAGATATCTAATATTTTTTTTTAATGTAATTCAGTAATCCAATACCCAAAACAAAACAAACAAATAACGTCCAAATCCTTACACACAAAGGACATAAATCAGGAAGGCAAGTTTTTGACATACAGCAGGTTTTGTCCGGTTTTTACCATGGTTTTAACCGTCATGTCAAAAACCTTTTTTCGGCACATAGTTTTGTTAATTTTAGCAAAAAAAATAAAAAATAAACAAAAAAATAATAATAAGAAAATTATAATGATTAAAACCGTTTATTGGAAACATAGCTGACTAATTTTGTAAAGATGTTATGCCACAGTGTGTTTTCTATCGTTAGTAATTAGATCCAGTAAGTTACTCCTTTGTAGTTTTGTGTACACTTCTGTGTACCATATTGATTCAATTTGGACAATTTAATCTTGATTTTATTGGTTTTCGACACTTTTTGGCACTTTTTGACACTTTTTGACAGTTTTCGATACTTTTTCACACTTTTGGCCCTTTTTCGACGGTTTTCGCACATGTCACTTCAAAAACTGGTTTTCGATGTCAAAAATCCGACCCTGAATAAGTTCGTCCAAACAATGAGACCTTCAATTTGGGGGCGAAAAGCCAATGGGTTTTCCAAATTCAATATTAGCTATTATTATAAAATATTAACCATTTTTTTTTTAATTTAAAAAAAATCGACCTTCTCATCCATGTTAAAAAGTTTAAAGCTTAAAAAAAAGAAGAAAAACCTGTCCCTAAAACCAGATGATTAGGCATTGTTTCTTGTCAGTACTCAATTTCGGAAACAAAAAGTATTAAAAAAAATGCGGAACATTCAACGTGTGTATCGCTAATTGCAACGCTCCAACCACACCCGAGTCACACTTTTTATCCTTATTTTTTTTTTTTACAGCGGAAGTTTTTTGCTAAAAGGTTCGTTAATGACTTTACGATCACTTTAGCTAATGGTGTTCTGAATTAGACCACCGGAACAGAACCACCAGTAAAACAATGGTGTTTTCTTTTTTTTTTTTCTGAATCAAATTTTTTTTATGATTGTCTAACAACCTGCCATTACGAAGAGGCCAAAAATGAACTGCACTGCTCTAAAATAGCAGACCATTTTCTAAATTGTTGTTTCTTCTCGGAATTACATGACGCCATTCGACTGGTTCAACAGACTTCAAAAAATCATTTCTTAGCCGCTAGGGCTCATTTAGCAATCTCTGGCGTTATGCCACTCAAAAGGGTGGGTGTTGAAGAGCTTCTTGGAAATATGACATCATATTATCTGCTAATGCTGCAGACTAGACTAGTTGGTATCTTTTTTTTTTAACTAAACTGTAAAAACATGTCACATTTCAGACATACCTAAAGGCTAGAACACGTTTAAAACACTGTATAAACGCTAATATTTTGAAAGGTTTCTTTTCAGTCCATGTAATTTGTAAAACCCAACTTTTATAGTGTTTTGAGGCTAAAAAAAAGTAGTTTTTTTAGCCGCAAAACACTATAAAACGGCTTTAGAAATAACCTGTACTGAGAAGAAACCTTTCAAGAGATTAGGGTTTATGCAGTGTTTCAGTGTTGATAAAACGCTAGCGTTAATTTGACGTGTTTAAAGGACTTATAGCAACGAAACAGTAGTGTTTTTTTTTTATCTAAAATTTTCTTTAAAAACGGTGCTCCCTTCTCAACTCGTCAAGTCACTGATTATCATACTAGGGACGAATCCTGTTTATACGTTGATCAACCTATAAAGTTGATAAGGAAATACTCCACAAATGCAGTTACTTCTGGGTAGTAAGTTTTATAATTCCTTGCTCACAGAAATGATACGTTTGAATGAGATGTCATCATTTAAGAAACATTTGTTGAGATGGCTACTTGACCTAAACCCATCTGCCTTAGAAAATTTGTTCAATAATGTGAGTTAACGTTTGCTAAATTTAAATATTTTGTTTCTTTTTGCCTTCTTCGTTTTTTCCAGCAAAGTATTGTGTGTGCTATTGTTTTCTTTGGATTACTCTTGTGCTTTTTTTTTTTTTTGCTCTTACTTTTGCAATTTTACCTAAATTGAATAAACTGTTCGTTCAAACTCTAAAAAAGACCAACATCTGAGATGCTTGGAGTCGAATTGCCATCAGATTACATGAAATGGGAGGTGTTCCCTTAATGAACATCCAAAGTCCGTCATTTCCCCGAGTGGAAAACATCGTTGGAAGAGATTTAAAGCAAGAGCTGGGCGCGAAGTGGAAGCTTGACGGGTTGCTGAAAGCGCTACCCACAAAATACGGGAGGCGACGACGACGAGCGGCAGTTATGGATTCGAAAGCAGACGACGACGATGTAGTGACGTAGTTAACACAAGAAAACTTTTGTCGTGATGCCTGAGGAAGATAGCAGCCAGCCATTGAAAATTTGCAAGAAGTAGACACTGTCTTGTTTGTGAAAATAAGCGGTAAATATTTTAATTCTCCGAATTATAACACTGAATTTACCTAAATAGTTTTTTCGTTTTTTCTTTTTATTTTATTGTTATAATTAATTATACGTGTATTTTTGTTTGTTATTATTTTCTCACATGTAATCCTGTTTTCTGATTGTTGGACGTAAATAGGTTTGCATCCTTATTTAGTTAGCTTTCCTTTGTGTTTGTTTGATTTACACTTTCGTGGGGCCCAATCTACACACGGGCAAAGTGTCAAAGTTATAGTGTGGCGGTAAGCCCCGATTTTTTTTTTGGGGGGGGGGGATGGGGGACTGTAACTACGTAATTTCACGATTTCTAACCTTAAAGCATTTAAATTTTAGGGGCGTGAGCGCCGTAGCTTTGCCAGGGCTGTTAATTTGAGGCCATTATGGTTAGTATTACGACTTGTTTGCAGGCACGTGACCTGCTGTCGTACTGGAGAGCACCCTAACATACGGAGAGTGACGTCATTGCTAACTACAAGTGGAACAAGCTATAGTTTTCAAACAAACAGACTGAAATAACTGCGAATATGTGCCCTTCCCTGGTTCGTTCGCGTGCTACTGGAGACTGTGTCATATCGCCACGCCATGTCTACAAGGATGAGAATAGCAATCCACTTATTATCACGAGGTCAGTGCGCGGATACATTGCAACCTGCAAAGAGCGATACTCTAAAGAGGACAGAGCATGCGAGAAAAAGGTTTTTTAACAGTGAGGTCAGACGAATATTTTTCGAACGTCGTAAAAATTGATTAACGCAAATTTTATCAACCCCATAGGCCTATACCTTATTCAAAACTGAAGGTATAACTTGTGACTATAGCAAATGTTTCGACGTTTAATTTCTCGTTATAATTTTTATTATACTGACAATCCTAGTAATTATGAAGAGTTGGAGAGGGTTATTCTGACATTTCCCCCCTCCCCCCTCGGTCAACCCCCCTCCCTATAAAACAGTAGCTAACAAACTCCCCCCTTAACCCGGTTATCCCGCCAGACATTAACCATAATTAAAACAAATACCTTACAAACCCATTTGTTTATTTACATTAGCCTAAATGTAGTTACATTAAAAGTGGTGATTGGTCCGTTGTGCATTAAGGAAGAAAAAAGCCGTACTTTGAGCGCACACCAAACGTTCTTCTTCGTGTATTCCGCAGTTCTCATTGAGGAGGCATTAGGATGTTTATCGTCCCGGATTTCGTGCCCCCCCCCCCCCCCCCACAATTCTGATTGCGTTGTGCTAGATGCGCGCTCGATGTACGATTCGTTCTGGTAGCGTGCCCTCGATCGTACGAACGAAATTTTCTTATGCGCTCGTACCACCGTAATTTTAAATGAAAATTAAATTTTTACTAACAAATCTTTTTTTTTTATCCTAGGGATAAAATGTACGACCGAAGGGCAGAATATATGTCCGGCTGTCGTTTTTGAGAGGGAGGGGGGGGGACGAAATGTCTGGGGAGGAGGAAGTCGTGGGCTGGGGGGGGGGACGTCCAATCGTGGAGGAGGCTACTGAGAACTCTCTTGCAAACATGTTTCGAACTCCAATGTGGAAACGTTTAGTTAATAAATAATCCTTGGGTTTGAGAACTGACTGATTAGGCGAAACGAAATTTCTTCATTGTTCGATGAATACAAACAAAAAAAAAAAAACCGTTAAAATGTGTGGCGTGCTGACAGGTGGACGCAGTAACTCATAGGCCTACTCATTAACAAAAAAGCAGTACGCAGAACAGAAAAACTGCTCTAGTTGTCACTTCACGCGTGATAAGATCAACAAAACAAGGACTTGCGAGCTAGGCCTTAATGGGCCAAACACAACTGCTCTAGTTGTGTGCACTATAGGCTGGCAAACACAAGTATGGTTCTGCAGGAACTTCCGTGTTCGGGTGAGCCTACGTAAATGTACACAAAGGCGTAAGCAAAAATGGATTTATTGGAGAAATGCTATTGTTCGAGATATTATTTTAAAGCGTGAAAAAATGGAATTGCAAAAAATGTAACGATTTCTGAATGACGAGATAAAATTAATATCTATGCACAAGAGCTATTATTGTTGTTGTCCTTTATCTCATAGTACAATAGCGAGTGTTATTATTGTTGTTGTTACTATTTCGTTAAAAAACAAAAACGAATTCGTTTGATGCTTGAGGTAAAAGTTTAACTGATTCGAAGTCAAAACAGCAAAGTAACTCAAATAAACTTTCCTGGGTTTCAGACACTGCAGTGTTCTACACTGTTTACTCCAAATGTTTTTGCCATTCATCTACTACACGCTAATTATAGCAGCTAATTATTGGTGCATTCTACTTGTCTATACCACACGCCACGGCTGTTTGCTGTGACGTGCATATCACGTGACTGGGCTAGTCCAATCAGACGCCAAACAGCCGTTGTTCTCGTTCGTCATTGGCTAACTCATGGTGACGTCACGGCAAACAGACATTACGCATGGTTTAAACGACGTCGCTGGAAAATGTTCAAAAGCTCATCATGTTAGTGGCCTTAGCAGAGCTCTACAAGTAATTCAAGGTTCGTGCGAGTCCTTGAAAGCCTGGAAATATCCTGGAAAGTAATAATGAAATTCCATGCCTGGAAAAGTGCTTGAAAATCTTAAAATTGATTACTATGTATCATCAGTAGGGTGGTGAAAGGAAAGTAGACGACGTGACTGAGGAACACTGACAAATTTAGTCGAGCGTGTAGCCTTACATTATTCTTCCTTTGTTTGGGCTGGAAAAGTTTGAAATTTGGTCTGGCTTTAATTTCTTACGTGTATTAGGTTGGATACAGCAGTAAGGTTTCACGTGGACTAAACGGTACAGCAACACCGAATTATCTGAAACCTTACAGGAAAGTTTATTTGTGTTCCTTTGCTGTTTTGACTTCGGATCAGTTAAACCTAATCTTAAGTGCCAAACAAGGTCGTTTTTATTTTCTAATGAAATAAACAACAGCAGCGGCAACAACAGCAGCGGCAAAAATACCACTCGTCGTTGTTGTTTATTTCGTAGTGCAACTTGGTAAATAAACATAAAAAAGTCAAATGGTCACCGTTATTACCACTTATCTATCCTTTTTCATAACTAATTCTTTCAGCAACTCCGTAGCTTCAATGAATAAGTTATTGCTGCGCACTTGTCATCCCTAACTGTTCACAATTTTGGCACCATTGTGTTTCTTCGTTTTTTGCTAATATCATGCTAACATCATTGGAAATCTGTGATACTCATGATAGTATAAACACTAGTATTGTTTCTTTTTAATCTTGTTCTGAACGAAAAAAACTTAATCAGGTTCACCTAAATACGAATTTGGGCATTCACTTTTTTAAAAGACTTGTTGAATTAAAAAATAAAAGTTCAGAGTCGTCGCTAATCAAGTCAGATTTTCAACTGTGTTTAATTTGAGGCTGGTGTGAACGAAAAAACGCTTAAATTTCTAGTGTCCACACCCCCATCCCCACACCTCTCCTCCCTCTTTTGTGCAGGTTTTTATTTTTTTTTAATGATCAGAATTACATAATTCTAATTTGATTTTTGCTTTTCTTTTTGTTTTTGTATGTATGTGGTTTTATTTTGTTGATGGGTTAGGTGTAAGATTGGCCTTTCAAGTCTAAACCGCGCCCATTGTAAAATCTGGCGATATAATTTTCTTGTTCAATTATTATTGTATTTTGTTTGCAATAAAGTTTATTATTATTATTATTATTATTATTATTATTATTATTATTATTATTATTATTATTATTATTATTATTTTTATTATTATTATTATTATTAAAACAAATTTCAAGTAACAATTTCTATCTTCTATTGGGACCTTGCTGATATTTAAAATTTTTGTATGAAAAGTTTGTACGCTTTAAACTAGTTGACCCGGAAGTAGAATTGAAAATAGCTGCAAAATGGTTACCCGATGTCCGTTAGCTTTCGGCAATCATAAATGCTTAAGATCCAGTTTTACTTCCTTTCACGAAAAAAAAAACGTAAAATGTAAAAAAGTTGATCGACTAGTCCAATAACCTGTAGCATCAATCAAGAGTAAAGTGAGCAAGCCAGGAGTAACCAAGTTTTATCGAGTAGTTCAGCCAATCAGGTCAAAACATTGGAGAAAAGTTTTCTTTCAACTTCCGCAGAATCAATAAGAAAAAGGTGATGCAGCAGGTTTGTAAATTGGAAACACCCGTAGGAAATTGCTATTTTCTGATTCAGCAACTTAAGTTCGGAAATTGGTAAAGGTAGCAGCATACAAAGGGGAAAAAAAACATTGAATTTAATGCATTTAAGTAAAGGCGTTTGAAGTTTAAAACGTCTGAAGTAAACATAATGGAATCTTGCACTTTCTAACTGTGATTTGTTTAGTTTTGATTCTATGCAATATTGCAAAACTATGTTTTTTTAAATTATTAATTCTTGCCAACGGCCTCCATTGTGTTGTTGTCATGGCTGACACGTTTGTTTCTCTGTCAGGTTATTTTCGTAAATGCTGCCATCAAAGAGCGGTAAATTTGATTTTTTTGCAATAAAATGTCTTAATTTATCAGATGGGACACAAGCTTGTTTATTCAACTTCCATCTTTAACTAAATACACAGCAAACATCCCGATTATTTTCGGGATGTTTGTTGTGTACTTTACACCATTAGTAGGAGCTCCGAAGTAATATCGAAAAACAACGTGAGTTATTTATGTAGCACCAACCAAAAACCAAAACACGAATATACAACGTGCTATCTAGGCGAGGTTTGAAGGAGTTTAACCTTTTAACTATGGGAACTATTCTGGCCAATTCTGGACAATTTTTCGGCCCCTACGATGATCGGAGGTTTCCCGGATCGAATCCCCGAGTTGGCACCTCCCTTTACCAGATATTTCTTCTTCTCTAAAAGTCTGGTAATGTTCAACATTGAGCCGGTTCAGCCATACAAGCATTAAGTTGCTTCGGCTGACTTAAGGCTCAAAGAAATTAACTTAAAAAAAAACAAAAAAACTGCTACGTTAATTTTATATCTCAACAAACGTAGGGGTAACCTGGACGGGACTCGAACTAGCAACTTGAAGGAGCTCTTTAACGTGGGGGTACAAGCCTCTACCAACTCGGCCATGGCCGTCGCTAGAGTCGGGTTGTTAAGGGAACCTAATATTGTTGTCATTTCTGCATTGTTGCCCATCTCGAGCATAGTTTGGACTGTTTTTAATACTTGAACCTGTGCTTGTGTTCGGCTCGAGTTTGCTCGAGTATAGCAATTAAAAGGTTAAGGAAGTAGGAGTAAGGACACCTTTATGCACCCAAATCGCCAGTATTGATATGTCCACTCGTCCACTGCACTGCTTAGACATCAGATCGGATCGCATTGGGTCGGTTTGCCTCACATCGAGTCGAATCGGTAAATAAACTTTAACCTCAAATAAAACTTCCTTTTTTTTGGTGAGCCCGTAAATTTAATTTAAATAATAATTCCGACTTTTCAGACTGACGTTGAATTCCTACCGACATTATCCCACGATAAATAAACGGACACCCACCGCATCCCACGGGTTTGATACTTGACAATGTTAAGTGTTGTTTACTGCGATATAAAAATAGGATACATATTTATATATATAGCTCTCTTTCCACCTGACCAAACTTGCTCCAACTATTAATATGGATTAAGTGAGGTCACGTGATTGCAATGATGTGCCGCCAGGGGGGGGGGGGGGGAGATCGTAAGCTCTTTCCAAGTTTGAGTATAACCTGTCATTCCATCTTCCTTTTTTTTTTTTTTTTATGTATTCCTGTTAGAATAAAAGGTGGCACGTTTGCCCCGTATTTCAGTCACGTCTCCCCGAAAAAGAGATTCGCGTATTTTCTCCTGACGGAAACTGAAAAGTAGGTCTACGAATGCAAGAAGAAAGTATTCCGTTGGCTACGTGTTTCACGATGGCAGCCAACTATTAAAAAGCATATACTAATAAAATAAAACACGGTATAAATTACAGCTTCAGAAATTTACCCACTACTATAATGATGCAAAACAAACTAAGTTGACACTTTCCGAAATGACGAAGTTTCTAATCTTGCCACTATAATTTTTATGCACACTTACATTTTTTTCGAAATCAAGTAGTTGGTGACAGCATTGTTAAATTGTCCATCAACAACAGATTAATGGAATTGTTGACAACATCGTCAGTTATAATTAACCTAGGTGACCAAGGAAAACACCTTTTTCCGAATATTAAATCAGTTGCAGGTTGATATCTGCGGTCCCATTACCTACCAGGAGATGACTTTGAATTGTCTATCACATCAACCACACAAAGCAATTAAAGTTATTAACGTGTCTATTGTAGATTTCATCTCCTTTTCTATGATCTAGGGCATCTTCTTCAAAGAAGTTTGTTGTCTTTTTTTTTAAAGTATATTTCTTACAGCTTTACAGTACATCTCTAAAGCAACTGGCCAAAATTTTGAACATTACTAGACTCTTCTGAAAGACAAAAAAAGTCTAAAAAAGGGAAGAGGTGTACCCAGGATGGGAGCCGGAAAATCACCGACGATTGCAGCCGGGGGCCGCAATAATTTCCAAAATAGATTCCCCACCCACTATTGTTTTTTGACGCGCACCCGCGTTAGCCATACCGCCAGGAGAGAGGGAGAATTTTGCTAGGTAAATCCCATCGGAAATTCCTAGAATCTTTTACATGCCACAAACGACATAAGCATGAGACATCACAGGGCCCTTCTCTTCCCGAAAATGCCAAGAGTGGCTGAGGCTGGACTCGAAGCCGGGACCTCTTGCACATGAGACGGTCATGCTAACCACCAGGCCTCTCACCTTGCCCCATAATTTCCAAGATAGATTCCCCACCCCCTGAAGGAACCGGGTAATCTCACCCACTATCCACTGGTCGGCTCAGACTTTGCTAGGGTGCTCTTTTCGGCCATCAAGACTGAGCTCTGCCGCTGCTCAGCCACCACGACCATCGTTAACATGAATAAGTAAATTTTTTTTACGTAAACTCTTTGCCACACTTTGGGGTGCAAATTATTGAAATAGCTTTTCAAGAATAACTCATTAATTCAGTGATAAATACATAAATTGACGCCATCTTGCTTCTTGCAGCACTGACATATTATGTATGACACATTTTCTGTTTTTAGTTTCTGAAATTGACAAAAACAGTAATGTCTGTGTAATTCTGCCCATAGTTTACAACAACAAATAATCATTTTATTTTATGAGCAAAACCTTAAGAAAATGATAATTGACGTGCAGCTTCAAAGAGTATGAAGGTGTTATCCATTAGGCACGGTAAGAAGGAATGGTTACACCCTCAAGTTGTAAAAATGTAATTTTAAAAGTCCTCCCTACACGATCTTTGTTTCCACCGTTTCACTCAGCAACAGTAGGCTATGTTGCATAAAGTCTTAAATTTATAACGGGCTTGACACTAAATCAATTTGAAAAGGGCCTAAATCACCAAGGACAACAAAACTTTATTATCGTCATTACATGCCATTATAATTAAAAATTATTTCCGCTACGTTATAAAGTTTCTTTTTCTTTCTTAGTTTCTTGAATACGCCTCATTTCGTCTCTGTAGCATTTGAAGTATAGCGGTCTTCGCCGAATTGATTTTTGACTATCAAATTGTATAAGAACAAAACCCCTTTTTGACATCAAATCACATGTTAGACACTTTCAACATGTAGCTTTCGTTACAGTGATATAGTATTAGGGTGCGTTTATGCAACCACTCACCTTCGCCTTCTCGCAGCTAGAAACTAGAATCATCTGAAATTCCAACATGGCGGCGGTTTTAGCTCTGCCGGCTCGTAACGAAAATATTCAATATGAGAGTTCAGAAACGACTGAGGAAATCGTTTCGTCAGGAGGAATTCTTTGTCTTATTGTCACAGATTATAAGACTGCAAGCATTTACTCAAACGATGTCGGAGTTATAGCTAATCCAGGTAGCGTTATTACCATGGTAACTACACATCTGCCATCGCGATTAAATTCTAGCTGCGCGAATGTAAAGGCAAGTCGTTGCGTAAACGCGCCCTTAGCGTTTGAAACACGTAATGGTTTGAAATGGGACCGTAGTTTATAATTTAATCGTATAATAACACCCCAGACTTAAGTTCGATTGTGTCTCGCACAGAAATCTTTTCACGGATTAGGCCTAATATTATGCTTTAGGCCTTGTTATCCCTGCGTCATAGCGCCAACTAAAAAAAAACACGACTTGCATTATTTCTAGTGTGGAGGCCAAGAAGCAATGTTGCTTTCCCTCCTTGTATGT